>SEYY01007550.1:55000-67914 GCA_009176605.1 Armadillidium nasatum
ATCATACGAACGATTACGTTTATTTTCCTAATGATCTTCAGTTTTGTAAATGTCGTTATTTAAGTATGGAATTTCCTAAAACATTTCCAAATTTAGAAATTTTAGAACAGAACTGATAAGTGTAAACCTCATATTTTTAGAAGTAATAATAATAATGATGATATAGACTATGGAGAAGGAGAGGAGGTTCTTTTTAAAAATTTGAGTTAAAGGCGAATTTCATCGACTTGACATCTATTTGTAAAATATCTCTAAATTTAAAAAAAAGTAAAATTTTTTTTATAAGATACGTATATTATAAATATTTGCAATATTTTTGATTTTTTGAAAAGAATCGTTCGCTACAATGTCTTGAATTTAATTTCGATCATTATCTGCGAAATAAAAAATTATTCGACTTTCGAGGTTCTAATTCTTCCCTTTGCTCCTGTAAAGGTCGAGAGTATAATATCGATTCTCAAGACATTTTGGTAACCCTAACGGATGAACGTAGAAATTCTCACATTTACTGGAATATAAAACGAAACATTCGATTTGATAAACCCGCTATTATTGTTAATAATAAAATTCCCGAAGAAGAATACTTTAATGGTGAAGGTGAAGGTGGTTCTTCCTCTTGTTTCGAAATAAATGAGGAACATATCGAAGAATGCTGAAATTAACCGAAGAACCAGAAATGGGCTCAAAAAATGAGGTTAAAAAAAGAACTGGATTCGCGAAAAAGTACTTTCTGAGGAAAATATTTATTTTTACGAAGTGAGGGGTTTTTTTTTTTTTTTTTTTTTTTACACATCACCACCACTCACGGGCATAGCCCCATTCAAGGAGGGGGTGCTAACGGTGTTAAATAGTTTTTTAAAGATTTTTCAGGAACCGTTATTTAATAAAAAGCTTCATATAATTCATACACATTTTAATAACCATTCATTTATAGAAAATATTTTTGATATCATTAGATATAACAAAAAATAAAATGGAAAAACATTATATATATATATATATATATATATATATATATATATATATATATATATATATATATATATATATATATATATATATATATATATATATATATTATATAATTTGAACAAAAATAATCTGTGCACATAATTTTAAATAGAATTTTTTAAATTTTAAAAAATTTTTTTTATTAAATTATTCCTTATTTAATCACTGCCAATACTACCATTGATACTACCATTAGCGGCAATTTTCGTATCTTCTTATTTTGGTGAATGAAGAGATGAATTTTTTACAATGCAAATATGTGTTTTTCAAATCCTTATCGAGAATTTTGGACATGTACAAATGTCGAACCGAGGTTAAACTTTGTATTTTCTCATGTTCGGTATTAAATCCCTGTTCGACTAATTTTTGCATCACACTAACGCATTCTTTTAGTTTTAAATCTTCAATGGGGGGGGGGGTATCATCCGACGATGAACACTTCCTCGAAGGACTCTACAAACCCTTTCAGAATGAGACCTCCAGCATCGGAACATTTTATTTAAAAGATGTGTTAAAAGTGTTTTTATTTTTTATTTTTATATTGAGATCTAAATTATAATCGACGGCGCCCTCTTTTTCAGGTTTTGTGGGGTTCGTGAATAACTTTACATTCAATATGGATTTAAGATTTTCGGGGCTAAAATCGTAGAATAAGTATTCGTCGAAAGTAATTTTAAAGCCCACGCGGACCCCGCGTTGCGGGTGGGACCTATACTGATAGATACCTTAGCAAGTATAAAAAGAAATCCAGAGGTATATATATATATATATATATATATATATATATATATATATATATATATATATATATATATATATATATATATATATATATATATATGTGTGTGTGTGTGTGACCGAGTCGAGCAAACAGTTAAAGACAAAGGGGTTTAGCTGGTCCATTTGCCGGACACCCCGATTTATTGGAAGTTGTTCCCCGTTGAGAGTGGTGGTAGCATGGGTATATTGTGCTACGATATACCCAACCAACTGCTCCGGTACTCCAACCCTAAGGAGGCAGCGTGTAATGGAGTTGTGAGAGACCGAATCGAACGCTTTCCTTAGGTCGATGAAGGCGCCAAACAACGATCCCTTACGCTTCTGCTGCGCATTACTCAGCAGACTACTGAGTACCAAAATGTTCTCAGCACAGCCATCCGCTTTGACGAAGCCCCGTTGTCGCGGCGAAATGCTTGTGCCCCTTGTGCACCTGTTGGCCAAGATTCGGTGGAAACATCTTTTTAAAACCGACGTTATAGTGATGGATTGGAACTCCCCAGGACCTTCAGGAGAAGCGCTTTTAGGGATAAGCACTGTCCTCGCCCTTCTTCATAGAAGGGGGCAAATCACCGGCCATCCATATTTGATTGAATATATATATATATATATATATATATATATATATATATATATATATATATATATATATATATATATATATATATATATATATATATATATATATATATATGATATTTACTTGTTGCCAAAGAGATAATGCCTGTTTGGCATTATTGAAAATAAACTTCTCCAGGGGTTCCCCCCCATACCCATAGTTCAGGGATAGATATATTTGGTGTTCTTTGAAAATATTTGGGCGATCGTTTTCTGACCCTAAAAGGAAAAGACAAATTATAAAAATATTTACGGGAATGAAGTAAAATACAAAAGATAAGTTGGATAAATGAATCACGGTAAAGAGAAATTATTAATTTTAATACCTTTGCAATGTCATTAGAACTTAGTTATTTGAAATTTAATTAATTTAATTATATTTGTTAGACAAAATTAGTATGTTGCTATGGTTACTGTTAACAGGGATGGTAGAAATCCTTTCCCAGAACATTTTGAGACCTACGAACGACCTCGGAGCGATGTTGCATGTGCTTTAACGTTCACGTCTACGCCAGACTCTATCACGACCATTTGTAGACCCTGGGATAAAACCTGATTTAGTTTGTGAACTACACACGCTTCCACTCGTCGACGGCTCAATGCATGATTCCTGGGAAACTGTAGTTGTACATTTGAATGGCTGTGAAAAGCTGCATCGCGTTAGCCTTTGTGCTATGTAGTCGTAACCATCTTCCTCCACTATCGGTGAAGTTTGCAATGCGGACCCGTGTCACCATCTGACTAATCTTAATATGCTTCACACCAAACATCCTTACCACATACCTCACACAACGACCTTCTTCTATCAGGGTGGATTCTGTTACGTACTTGTCTCGCGTTAAATTTCGTGAACTCGTGAAACATCTATGTCGGACGAATTGTACGTAGAGCTGCCGCTGTGATACTACTTACGGTTCATGTGACGTATTGGCTAACAAATCTCGAAGGATATATATATATATATATATATATATATATATATATATATATATATATATATATATATATATATATATATATATATATATAACATCGGTATTTTAAAGTGTTAACATAGAGGAATCGAACCCGGACCCTATAGCACAAAAGCATAGAATTTTACCTCAACTCCACTGGTGGATCAAAAGAGAAATGGAAAGAGGAGGCTTATGAATTCAGAAGAACAACCTCCAAAGACTTCTTCCGACATCGCTTGAGCGTGAGGCAACTCGGTCCCCACTTTCCTATTGACCTTTTTGTTTAGTTTGCGAGAGGAAAAGAGATGGGTGATAGATTTTAGCTTTAGAAGAAAGCAAAGCGGCAGTTATCGTCGGAAGATAGTAAAGGAGGGAAAGAGGAAGAAGCAAAGTTGGGTATTTTTTTTATTATATAAAATAAGAGAAATGAACCAAATTGGGATTATCCTACGACAATTTAGATTTTTTCTTTAGAACATGCAGCATTGAACTAAAAAGGATAATTTTTATAGGCTTTAAGATAAAAAAAATTACTTTGAGATTAATATTTCAGGAATCACTTCTTGAAATTTTTCTGCCTCTCGCCGCCAACTAGTTTATCCCCTTCGATGGGGATTAATTTGATAGTTTCTTTGGTTTCATTTTCTAAATTAACTATTTCAAAAACCTCACCACAAATCCTTTCACCAATTTTTTTAACAATTTTTCATTAGTTTACAAACATACTAAACATGTCCTGATATGTATCCTTTCGAGCTATATTTCTAGTAATGTCTCCATTTTTATTAATAGGCCCATATTTTAAAGCACCTCTATTTTTATTCATACTACAATTAGTATTAAAAACGCCTCTACAACTAGCAGTGCCAATATTATGCCCATCACCCTTATCCTTACCTATTTTCCCGGCAAACATCTCTCCAGTCTGTAACTTAGAAGCTGCACACCCTCTTGACTGAGAAGAACTCCATCTCTTGCAAACAGATTGTCCTGAAATTCTTCCCTGTGATCCAAAAATCCAATATTCTCCGATAGACATAAATTCCTAACCATTTCATTTACACCAAAGGCCCTACTTTCCCAACCTAGTCCTGCTCCCAACCTAGTTAATATACCTGACACTTTGCATTTCCTACCACTTACTTTCAGTCTTTCAATCAATTCTAATAGGTTGCTATCAGTTCCTCTGACCTATATCATTTGTTCCAACATGAACAATCACTCTTACATTCACATTCGTATCTGCAAACTCCCTATCTATTCTGTCCACAATATCATTCACTCGTGCACCTGGATAACATACTCGCATTCGTTTCCTATTATCCGTGTTTCTAAAAGTCTTATCTAAATATCGTATCTGAGAGTCACCAATCAGTAGTGCCTGAGTCTTACTCTTGGGAAACCCGACATCACAACTGGCCAATTCAGATTCCTCCCCATCAGAAGGAAACCTAAACCTGTTTCTGCAGGTCACAGGTCTTTTGACCCTCAAGATCTTAACCTAAGCTATATATATATATATATATATATATATATATATATATATATATATATATATATATATATATAATATATATATATATATATATATATATATATATATATATATATATATATAATTATTTTTTGACACCCCTCCTTGAATAGGGCCTGGCCCGCGAGTGGTGGTTACGTGTAAATTATATATATATATATATATATATATATATATATATATATATATATATATATATATATATATATATATATAATATCTGGAAACATCTAAATTCTTTTAACATTATCTTAGATTACCAGTATCACTTTCGTCATAATAGCCAAACTCTTTCTCTTCTCTGACTGTTCTGCATTTTGCTGTATCTACCACACCAAGTTTAACAGCTTTCCACAGGACACCCAAATCATCTTCATCTGCCTGGAGACACAATTAGTTTCTTTCGTTGCCAGCCAGTGACTCATCTCGCTCTGCAACTATCCCCAATGATTCTGGATATTCGCATTTTTCACCTGTTATTAGCAAAACTCCTTTGTGTCATGCCGACCTTTTGCTTCCACTATTTCGAAACCTTCAAAAAGACATCTAAATCTCGCAAAGGAACTTAAATTCCATGTATTTCAACCTTTGCATATTTCTCAGGTGACGTCTTTTAATCCTGAAGCTTCGTAAACATGTACCAAATACGTGTCTTTCTGGATTGATTAAGTCAGGAGAGTTGAAGACGTATCAAATTTTCAATAATACTTTTCTTTTCATTATATTTATCCCAAAGTTTTAAGAGGTCAGGAGGGTACTCCCCTTTTATAAGTTTCGCTTTAAAAAAATGAACAAATGTGGTGCAATAATTATTTTCTTTCTCCTCTCGAAGGTTACTGAGACTGTTGAAATAAATTATATATATATATATATATATATATATATATATATATATATATATATATATATATATATATATATATATATATATATATATATATATATATATATATATATATATATATATATATATATATATATAGTGATGGGCTAATCCGGTAATTTCTCATTCAAAACTACTAATCCGAATCCAGAACCTTCGAATCCGAATCCAGCTAATTTTGGAAATTCTCGAATCTGAATCTGAATGAGAACCAAATTCATAATATATATATATATATATATATATATATATATATATATATATATATATATATATATATATATATATATATATATATATATATATATATATATTAAAATTGCATTTGGTAGTTGCCAGATTAAAAATTAATCTCGTTAAAAAAGAGGCTAATATTTTTGGAGACTGGTGGTTACAATCAGAGGTTGCCATTTTTGAATTCTATCACTTTCCCATGGTACTTCGTGGTGTCTAGATCTGTTCAATTTTGGGTTCTCAATAATTGTGTTTACATCTTTCAAAGTTTCGTACCATTCAAAGAGTTCAAATCTCCCTTTATATAAATATTATATATTTTATGTAAACGACTAATCCTAGTCTGCAAAATAATGCCTCCAAAAAAATAACAAAACCTAACATCTCAATATAGTCAACAAAAACTCCTTATATTAATTCTGTAAAAGTCCTTACGACAGGATATATTTTCACTCGTACATTTGAGTGACTTTAATGAAGTAATCTAAATTCGATTATTTTATCTTGAAAAATTGTGATCTAGATTTCATCTTGAGAAATTTTCGTTTCACGTTTACGTTTAAATTTTCATATTCGTGTGAAAATTTTTTGCGGTCTAATTTACGCTTACGCTTACTTAGTATTCGGTAGTAGAGAAATAGGTTATATATTCAAATATTTATATTTGTATATACGTAAAAAAGCTTATACGACCTGAAATAAGGTTTAGAAAAGCTAACCTATAATTGAATAATCGGTCTTAACGAGAGACTTTTTGAATATATATATAAATTGAAGTCGATGAATATTTTGTGTATATTCTAGCAAAGCATTTTGCATTTAATTTTCGGTTGCGTATTTTGCGGATTTGCGTATATTTATAATGCGTATTTTGCGTTTTGTAATTTACATATTCTTTACGAAAATGCCTCTTTTTGACAAAACGGCTGCTAGTCATCTAATTACAGAACTGGAGGGCAGCTTAAGTGGAGAATTAGGGGGAAATGAATAGGACACCCTCTCGCCTGAAGATAGTCTCCTTCAGGAATTGAAACAAAGGCTCTCCTTTTAAAAGATTTAGAGCAGTAGTCAAGAGGTAGATTACTCTTCTTTTCATAAATATTCTCGAGCTTTCCTCAAGCGAAGAGGATATGAAGATTACTCTGTTGCAGCTCGAAGGAGTGAGGCAGTATCTTGCAGAGGTTAAAATCTTTGACACCAAAATTGAGGAAATAATAAGTAATTGTTTTCTTCTAAAATAGAAATGATGCAAATTGGTATTATCCTACGACAATTAAGATTTTTACTTTAGAACATGCAGCATTCAATATAAGAGGATAATTTTTAAAGGCCTTAAGACAAAAAAAATAAATTACCTTGAGATGATAATTTCTGTAATTACTTCTCCCCAGCTTCTCTGCTTTTCTCCATTTATGGATACACTTCCTTCGATGGGACTTATTTTAAACATTTTTTCTAATACTTTAAAAACTTCTCCCGTAAATCCCTCACCAATTTTTTCTGAATTTTCGAGCAACCTACAAACATAAATATTGTATTGGGAAATTATTTATATAATTATTTATATAATATATTTATCAGAGGTAGGCAAAAGCGCAATTGGCATTGAGATTACTATTTCAGGAATCCCTTCTTCAAATGTCTTCTGACGCTCTCCGCTGATTATTTCCTCTCCTTCGATTGGAATTAATTTTATTATTTCTTTGGTTTTATTTTCTGAATAAAATATTTTAAAAACTTCTCCAGATATGCCTTCGCCAATTTTTTTGGCAAGTTTTCATTAGCTTATAAACATTATATATATATATATATATATATATATATATATATATATATATATATATATATATATATATATATATATATATATATATATATATATATATATATATATATAGGGACCGACCGGGGCCGGGGCCGGGGTCGGGGTCACCCAAATTTTGCCGGGGCCGTGGTTGCCTAAAATTTGTAAAGATATATTATATGTAAAGATATAGATAATCTTATTTCTGAAACAATTTGATTCCACTTAATTAAAAATTAAATGTTCCATTAAGAAATAACTTTAAAAGTAAAATAATAATAATAATAATAAATAATAAATATAGTAATTTAATTACAGTAATTTTTTCACAATAATTTCATATTGCATGACATTTCGAAATAATGGCATTTGACTTTTATTAAACGCTATCATAGCATCTCTTGATAGACACTCAGCGTACTTACAGATGAAAACGCCGCAGTCATAAAGATTGTCTTGCCGCGGGATATTCTAAGAAAAGAATAAGAGTAAAAAAAAATGAATTAAACCTTTGATAGACTAACAGTAGAATAGAACAGTATAAAATTGTACTACTCTACTATTAGTCAATTACTTACTGCATGACATTCAGTTTTGTAAACAAAAACAAAAAATTAAATATATATACACAGATTAATTAAACAAAAATAACATTAAAAAATGATGTAAGCATTAAAATCACTATCTAAAAAAAAGGGGGTGGGGAGGGGAATAAATGCCTTTCAACTAACAATGTGAAATTGGGAATTTAATATTGGTTTATATAATGAGAAGTTTTCTGGATCAGAATTAGAGCTGGAGTCAGGCTGGAAACCCTTCTTGAAATCGTAATCAGAGTTCTGAAAATCTACCTTCCTAAATCTAAATATTTGAAATGGGAATCACATGATTTTCATAATTGAAAATCCAAAAATAGCTCAAATAAAAATCAGAACCTAAGTAGGATGATCACATAAAAAGTAAGTAAGATTTTTTCGGAAAAAAAAACATACCTCAACAATTTCACTTAAATGAACTGCTTTCGTCACTCTTTTTGCTATCAAGATACACACTTATAAGCTAAAATACTTTATTATAATTAAAGTATATGAAAAAAAATTTGAAATTTAAACTTTTGTTTCGTAGGAGTTAAAAAATTGTTCAAAAAGCTTAAAAAAAGAGATACATTCTAAAATTCATTTCGTATTCCATTCGCCTTAATAAAACAAGATGTTCGATTTTTGCATGAGAAAGACGTGTCCTCTTAGAGTTGTGTATCATTCTTGCAAATGAAAACCATCTTTCTACAGGTGCAGATGACGGGAAAGCAGTATTGTCTCCTTTAAATACTCTCAGTACATAAGGGTATCGTCGTAAACAAGACATTTTTACTCGTTTCCTGAAAATAGTTTAATTAATACTTCCAAATCTTCTTTATTGTGAGTTGTTGTCGATGAACCTTCCAAGGATTGGAAGAAGTCGTCTTCTCTACTGTCATTGCGTCCTTCTTGAGTATAATCACCTTGTCTGGTGAATAATTCTTCTTCGTTGGACAAATTCGTGTAGTGAATTTTTCCTTCGTATTTTGAACGCGTGATAATCACCTTGTCCGGTGAATAATTCTTCTTCTTTGGACAAATCAGTGTAGTGAATTTTTCCTTCGTATTTTGAACGCGTGATAATCACCTTGTCCGGTGAATAATTCTTCTTCTTTGGACAAATCAGTGTAGTGAATTTTTCCTTCGTCTTTTGAACGCGGCAGCGTGTAATCCATAATACAAGCTTTCACTCTTTAATATAATATATATATATATATATATATATATATATATATAATATATATATATATATATATATATATATATATATATATATATATATATATATATATATATATATATATATATATATATATATATATAATGATGAAAAAGCTTACGTGGGTTTGAAGAAGGTATTCCTCTCCTTCTAGTTTAAAAGTTAAAAATTTTTCTGGAGTTTTCTCCACCAGGATGTTTGTTACCCCAGTGGAGGTCTCTATGTTCAAATTCGAAACACTCTTCTCCGATGGCTAGGGCATAAATCACCTTAAGAAAGAAAAGGAATAAATAAATAAAGAAGAGTTAATAATATATAAATAATTTGAAAACGTTCCAACGATTTAATATAATATATATATATATATATATATATATATATATATATATATATATATATATATATATATATATATATATATATATATATATATATATATATATATATATATAATAAAAATACCAACAATAATATCAATAATAATTATATGACTGATAATCAATAATTGCGATAATAGTAATAGTGGGGAATTTATACTTAACAGGTGGTGTTGGGAGAACTTACTTGTTTGTGGTATGGTCACACTCTATCACTACCATCTGTAGACCTCGGGTATGAACCTGATTTAGTTTATGAGCGACACACGCTTCCAGTCGTCGACGGCCCAATGCGTGATTCCTGGGACACCGTAGTTCTACGTCGATGAAAAGCCGTGTCGTGTTAACCTTCGTCGTATGTAGTATAATCATCTTCCTTCCGTGTCCGTGAAGTTTGCAGTGTGACCCCGTGTCACCATCTTACTAATTGTGGTATTAACACCAGCACAATTGCGACATACCTCATACTACCACCTTCCTCTGTCAGGGTTGATGCTGTTACGTACTTGTCTCGCGTTAAATTTCGTGAACTTGTGGAAGATCCGTGTAGGATGAATTGTACGTAGATCTGCCGTTGCGATACGACTTACGATTCATGTGACTCAGTGCCCAACAAATATCGAAGGAGGTTGTGTGTGTTTGTGTGGAACTGAAGTATTAAGAAAAGATGCTGTATCACTAAGTTAACTGTAAAATAGAATACTGTACAACGTTATACTTTCCATATGAAAGATAGTTTTGAACTCTAATTTTCTTACTTTGTCTACTGAGCAACAAGGTTGTTATTCAAACAACAACAAAAGTTGACACGTCATATCTTAAGGGAAGACGCAAAGAGGAGGATCGTATGAGGGAAATTTCTCCCTGCTTTTACTCTCCTTTTCCCGCCTCGTTCATAGATGGCGCAGAATTCATTTATTAATTATAATAAACCTTATATTTAATTAAACTAAGATCCGCTATACAACTTCACCACCTAAAAACTTCGAGGACTCTAGGTAGGAGGAGAAGAAAGAGAGGAAAAATAGACCCTCCCCCCCTTTAAAAGTGAAAAAGCGGAATGGTAATTCGGCTTGGAACCGCATTTAGAAGGGCTACCCCTCTTTTACTAACAGATATCATCATCTAACCAGCTTTGACCTTAATACTAAATGAATGGAAACTTTTCCCATATTCAGCAAAATCCGTTAAATATACATTCTTACAGGGAATATGGAGTTGCAGTTTACATAGTGACAGAGAGAGGAACCCATTTGAGAACGAGATCTTTGCAGAACTTTCATCCCGATTCTTTTTCACCTGCTTGTTCATCCCGATTCTTTTTCACCTGCTTGCTTTACTTCTCTGCCTACCAATCCAAGTTTTCACAGCTTTGTGGAACGTTTCCACAGGACCCTCAAATCAACTTCAACTGCCAGGAGGCACAATTAGTTAGTTTCGTTGCTAGCCAGTGGCTAAAAAGCGAAAGCGAAATATGTGAAAACAGCCTGAGGGGGCAGTTTCCCTTCAATTTCTACCCTCAAAATATCCAGGAATGAGCGTAGCGTATTTCCCCTATGAAAAATATGGTAATGAACGAACGTGGCCGATTTCCTCACCCCTCCCTCGTTTCCACTCAGTGCCAGCTAGCACTCGCTGCCAAAGGCGGGACTTACTAATATATATATTGCGAAAACGTACTTTAAAAATTGTTATATATGCCTTATTTATTTGTATGAGATTTAATTTCGTGTCCTTTTGAATAAAATAACTAATAGTTATATCAAATTTCATCATTTTCACAAAGAGAAACAATTTTTTCAAATGATACCCTGGCTAAGTCATTTAACGTACCACTACTCATTTGATTTCGCAAAAGTGATTTGATCCATTTTAAACATTAGAACGATCTTTCTGCACCAATGGATGTTACGGATAGTTTCCATCAAGGTTCCCAACCGGAATACGTCCATTGTTTCATCCAGTTAAATGGAAATGAATAAGACTTCATTAATTTCTTCTCTAACGCGTTCATCTATAACTTTACTCAAGCATTAAATGAGATCGTTTTGAATCATGGTGAAGTTTCTTGAAAAATTTTGAGTGAAGAACAAATTCTTTAAATCGACTGCAATAATAAAAATAGTTCAATGTAGTTGCCTTTATTATTGCTTAGGAAAGGAAATAACAGAATAAATTAGTCTTTATTATTTGCTGATTTTCAGACTTCATTGTTTCTTTATTTTAATTATGAGATTGATTCAAATCTTGATCTATGTTGTATTTGCCAAATAGACTTAATTTTAAAGTACATTCCAAGTGATATTTTGAGGACTCGTGTTCCTTACAAGCCTTACCCAAATAATCGTCTTTGTCCCACACATCATTCCCATATAAAATGCTAAATAATAAGCAGGGCCAATTATATATATATATATATATATATATATATATATATATATATATATATATATATATATATATATATATATATATATATATATATATATAATATATAATATATAATATAATATTTATTTTAAAAAGATTTTTAATTAATTTTATTTACTTAATTAAAATAAAATCTTCCTCTTAGCAAAAGATTCCAAAACTTTCTAAAATTTTATTTCAAATTTATTTAAATTTTTAAATTTTAAAAAAAAAAAAAAAAAAAAAAAAAAAAAATATATATATAATATATATATATATATATATATATATATATATATATATATATATATATATATATATATATATAATATATATATATATATATATATATATATATATATATATATATATTTAATTACATTAAAATATTTAAAATTAAACTTTTAACAGTCAAAAGTTAAAATTTGTTGTTTAATAAATTCAATGCTATGCATTGAATTTTTATGAATTTTTGTTTGTGTATTTTTTGTAATTACAACCTGTAATAAGTTTT
>SEYY01007552.1:0-2500 GCA_009176605.1 Armadillidium nasatum
CGACGGTTATGGAACCAAACCTTAATCTGCCAAAGGAGAAAAAAAAGAAATGACGTGGGATTAACCATCATTATAAAATAAAAACCACTTTGCAAGTAAAAACATTTCCAAAATTCAAAGACTTTTGCTCAAAATATGATTGCAATTCACCCTCAGTTATGCGTGCAACAGTAAATTCTTTACTAGTCAAATTCAGGACTTTGCACTGCACGATAATCAAAACCTTATTTTCAGTAACAAATTTCAAAAAGCTAAAAGAGAAGAAACTCATAGAAATATTTCGTACCATAAACATAGCTCTAGACCGGGGGACCCTCCTTGATCACCAACTAACTACACTAGAAATTTTAGTCAAGAAAATTGAATATATATATTTATATATATATATATATATATATATATATATATATATATATATATATATATATATATATATATATATAATATATATAATATATATATATATATATATATATATATAATATAGTATGTAAACAAATGATCAACATCGTAAAAATTATCAGATCTTTATTAATTATAATAGATTAATTAATATGTAAAAGTTAGCTTTACGTTTCAGTTCTCGTATTGAAGTTATTTTCAAGAAAATCTGAATATATAATAATTAATAACTTAAATATTATAATACCCAATATATATATATATATATATATATATATATATATATATATATATATAATATATAATATGTATATATTATTATAATATATTTGTGTGTGTGTGTGTGTGTGTGTGCGTGTGTGTGCGCGCATATATTTAATTGTTGTTACTTGTTCCTTTATATTTCCATTATCTCTTGAAAATGGCTTCAGTACGACAGCTGAAACGTAGAGCTAATTTTTACATATTAATCTATTGTAATAAATAAAGATCTGATAATTTTTACTGTGTTGCATTCATTTCTTGCACTTATGTTTGATTAAAATTAAGCTCAGTAGGAGTGGTCTGAGATCGTGCTTTGGTTGACTATGTGGCCTATATGTAAAACAAATGGAGAAAGATTGGTTATTGGATGTGAATGTCATCAATGGAGTAGCAGGAGGAATCTTATCACTATTTGGTGCGTAATTGCGTAATTTGATAGAAAGCAATGTTACAGGTAAGAGAATGGTGGGAGAAAAGATTGGGATTTAGTAGGAGTTTAGAAATTACAACAAAAAAAAGAAAACAGAATATTCAAGAGGAATGGAATGGTTTATGCCGAGAAAACGAGATATGAAATAATGATAAATAGGAGTACAAGAGAAGTGCAAATATTTTAAAGTAACAATGGTTGTGACTGCAAGGAAAGATTTCGGACTTAAAAATATTGGTGGGAAAAGTAAAAGAAAAATTAGAGAATGGTTTAGTGAAATTTGGATGTTATTATTAAAAAGAAAAGAGAAGCTTTTGTAAGATATTTGATTACTAATATTCAGGCAACATGGGAGGAATGCAAATCTTTGTGAAATAAAGTTAAGGGGAAAGTGAAAGTTGCAGAGAGAAAGGGGTACGAAAGTAGAGTGGAAAAATTGTTGTAAATTATCTTGAAAGGAGTAAATTATTCAAGAGAGAGATCAATAAGGTTCGAAATAAGAATAAAGAGATTATAACTGGTGTAAATAAAGACCTTGAAAGTGAATTATTTAAGGATGATATAGAAGTAGAGGAAAGATGTAGGAAACATTTTAGGGAATTAAATCCTGGAAGAGCAGAAGAGGAGGAGGAAAATCAGTAAGTATTGGGGAGGAGGAGATTAGGAAGGAAAAATGTGGAGCATATAACAGGATAAATCATAAATGCTTTAAAGAAAATGGAGTTTATTTTACTTTAATGCCACACAAGTAGAAATATTAAAAAAGGTAATTGTGTCTTGAGGTGACTGACGAGATTATTCACCGTTTTCCAGAAAAGGGACAAAAACCCAAGAGATTCGCAAGATTCCTGTAATGCTCAAATGGTCAAATTAAAAAGGGTGAGAAAGACAAAAAGATGTGCTCTGTTTAGAGTATAGTTGATCAAGTATAAGGACGCGTGTTAATAGAAAAAGTTAAGAGAATTACGGATAAATAGATTGGGGAAAAACAATGTAGTTTTACGGATGGTTGGGGATGTATGGCTCAAGTATTTGCCAGTTTACTGGTGAAAATGCAGACAAAGAAATGCTCACAAAAGGAAACGTTTTTGTTCTCTTCCTTGATTTTTTGGAAGGGTATCTGATAAGGAGGGATGTTGTGAAGAGTTTTGGAAAGTTATAAATGAAATATTGTGAAATACTATTAAGGCATTTTATAGAAACAACAGACCGAGTCGAGTATGCGTTAAGATTAAGAGAAGGAAGGAGTTGCTTAAAGTAAGAGTCGGTCTAAGACAGGGTTGTTATCTCCATGATTATATTAAAGATCTTTATGAGGAGTGTAGTTAAGGGTATATATATTAATGAGAAAGCTAATATGTATCTACATGAGGATAATTGAGAGATTAGCTTGGTACTATTTGC
>SEYY01007552.1:7500-40108 GCA_009176605.1 Armadillidium nasatum
TGGGAGCAGATTCAAACCTTGCATATTAGTGTGAAAAATTTACTAGAATTAAGCTTACGTTTAGATTCTCTGTAGGTAAGAGGTTGCATTATGCAATATTTATATGTATATACGTAAAAAGTTTATACGACCTGAATAGTTTAGAAAACCTAACCGCGTAGAATAAACAAACCGGGCCAAATTGCACAAGAGTGGCCATTCATAACTCAAAAACTACTAAGCCTACACTAAAAAGAATTATATTTTTGGAATCCTTGTCGAATTTACAGTAAGAAAATTAAAAAAAAAGCAAAAATTTTAGAATAAATACGTTAATTTTAGTTATTTAATAAAATTTAATACTAATAATCAAAAACTACTAACCCTACACTAAAAATCGTCTACAGGAAAAGTAGTCGACATATATCATCACTCACGGGTCGGGGGGTACGGGGGGCAGAGCACCCCTTTTAGACATAGGCTTCGTTTTTTAAATATTTAAGTGCTTAAAACTGCAACATCCATTTTTTAAACATAAATAACTAAAATTTACGTAATTATTATATAATTTTTGCTTTTTTTTCCTTTTCTTACTGTAAATTCGACAAGGATTCCAAAAATATAATCCTTTTTAGTGTAGGCTTAGTAGTTTTTGAGTTATGAATGGCCACTCTTGTGCAATCTGACCAACAAACCGTTTTGGTTCACAGACTTCTAAAAATTGTGGCGCGCCATTTTCGTGAATGGGTTTTTAGACCTTTAATTAAGTGCATCTTACTATTTGCACAATAGAACGGTTTTCCAAAATGATTTTCGAGTCGGCCTATTCCAGTTCAACATGGCGGCTGTGCTTTCAAAATATTCAACTGTTGCAAGATCAGCATACTCTGTAAAGAGAATTATAAGCAGCCAAAACAGTAATAAAGCCTATTGTTGATAAAGAAATTACTGAAAAAATATTTTCTAATAGGCTTAATTATGCTGATTGCTTATGTAGCCTAGTATTTTTTGTTTCGTATAAAACTAAAATTTATGAATCTTAAAAAAAACTTTATTTTAACATTTAAAAATTGACATGAGATACAAATGGCAGCAATGAAAATTTAACATCTAAATTTTTAGCAGGAATTTAGTCACCTCCAAAAGTATCTTCAAAACCGTAAGAAATCTTTGGTCATGACGGTCATTTTCACTCGGAAATCTCAGTTTTCGCTCAAAACGTAACTAATAGCACGCGTGACTAGAACGCTGTTCTTCCAAATTTTAGAAAATTTAAAATATGCTCTTCGTAGTTGTAAATTTTGGATATTTATATATATTATATATATATATATATATATATATATATATATATATATATATATATATATATATATATATATATATATATATATATATATATATATATATATATATATATACTATTAGGCGATTTTTTTATAGCCAGTTTTTCGTTGGCGCTTATTTTGGCGTATTTTGCAACACGGCAATTTTTTCAGATTTTTTGCAATTTTAATATTTGCTGGCATTTATGCCTAAATTTACCCTTTAAGTAAAGTTAGGTTAAGTCGAACAAGTTAATTAGAAAAAAAAAAAATGAAGACATGAATTATCAGATTTATAAAACTCGCCAAATTGGCGAAATTTCAGGTTTTTCGTTACTTTTTTTAGATTTTTAAAACTTATTTCCATTTCGCTTCTCAGCTTTTAAAATATTTTCCGTATTTTTGGAGTCGTGTACAAATAAGGTAAATTTTATTTGTAAGATTGAACATAGCTGCTAAGTCTGGGGTCTGAAAGTTGGACAGAGAAAGGATGAGACTGTGTAGAAAGGCGTGTCGCAGCTCTTCTTAATGGAGGATGTATGCGACGAAAGTTCAGAAGAGCCGTGTCCGTTGTAATATCGATAGTAAAGAGTAATGCAACAATTCGACGGGCAGAAAAGATTGGAGGGAGTAAGAGCAGGAGAGTTGATGAGACGAAAAGTCTTAGATTGAATGAAACCACCCCAAGGAGATCTGTATGAATGAAACCACCCCAGATGTGCGAAGCATACTCAATACAGTGGCGAATAACACCCCCACAGAGAGCGAGCAACTGGGATGGCGTGAAGTAATTCTGAAGGCGCCTCAGAATACCCAACCTTTTCAAAGCTCGTTTAGAAAGAGAACACGGTGTTCTATACCCATTTTAAATAAATAGGCCCTCCACCCCTTGGATTTTTGCGCGATCACATTCCTGGTAACATATATAATGAAAATAAACTTGATTAAAAATCGCGAATGATACACTTTTTTAGCAAAATGTGAAAAAAACTTTTCAGTCTCGAAAATGACGAAAAATATCATTCTACGAAAACTGCAAGAAGGAAATACATGTATATTAGTGGAATTTATGTAGGTAAGTATGCATATAGGTATATACACTCACACACACACATATACATATATATATATATATATATATATATATATATATATATATATATATATATATATATATATATATAGTATATATGTATATTTCAGGGTTAAAAATAAAAATATAAGTAATAATCATCATAACAATTCATAAATTTATTAACTTTTAACATAATACTGATCAAATTATATATATAATTCATTTATATCAAAGCCTCAACAGTAATCGCATAATGCTTTTACGAATGCCGAGCATTAAACTGCTGAATTGCTTTCAACAAAGAATTGTCATATCTTGGATTCTTGCGATTTTTAATTAAATAATTCGACCATATTGTATTGAAATCATGGTGAATACTTTCAACAGCCTGTTCACTATAAAATCCAAGACTATGACTTTTCTCTTGACAAAAGTCGAGAACATGAAAAAATATTGCATGAATTTTGGGTGTGACCGATAGACCTGAAGATAAATAATTTTGTCTAAATTTTTCAATGCTTTTATCAAATGTAGGTTCCAAATAATTTCCAAAGCAATCATGTATTACATTTTTCAAATCTTCCAACAACTGTACATACTTCATGAGAAAAATATTTTTTTTAGATCGTAAAGAGTCAAGTGAATTTAGTAATTTCTTACATGAATTTCCTTCTAAAGAACAACCATGATAAGTTACTTTTCTCTCTACATAACATTCTTTAATCCATTCATCTGCATCCTTTTTGCAGTGCTCATCATTACAAATATGACTTATGATACTATTGACCGCTCCTAGCATGAGATGTAATTCAGGGGGAGGCAATAAGTCCAAGATTCTTTTATCAGTAATTTCATGGAAAACAGGCATGTTAATGCAACTATCAAAATCTTTGGCTTTTTTTGGATTTGATCCAGCAGCAGAATAGCTTGTATAGTTAGCTTTTATGTTGCTGATACTTCTCATTGCACCTTTCGAATGTAATTGATTCTTTTCAGCTGTACACCAGGTACAAGGAAATTTACTTGCATGAGTACCAATGCCACACAGCAAATTCGCTAATTTCAAATCGGTGGAAATAGTTGCATTGTTTTTCAATAAATTATTTAAGTTAAGCTTTTGCCAAATTTTATTTACGTTATGATAGTTCTCTTGTATAGGTGCGACAGCTATCAGAAACATTTTTTTCACCCCTGAATCTTTGAAACATTCTTTTTCACATTTTTTTTCCTCATTGTCTATTAGTTGCATTGATAAACAGACTTTGAAAAAACCTCCACCGCCATCTGTTCCTATCTTGAGGTGAACGTTTTTGTCGGTAATTTGTCGTCGTTCTTTGATATAGTTGATATAGCCCATCAGGTCATTGCAGTACACCAGAGGTTCCGTTACTGAAGTATCAACTGTTGCTTTTGAATAAATAAATTCCAACTTTTCTACTTGAAAATAATTATCGACATTATGATTTTTGGATACAAGCTTGCTTATTACACCTCTTTCGAAAATTTGTTTATTCCCTGTGACATTTTTAACGAATGAAACAATACCTTTCGTGGTTCTCAAACTAAAGTTATGGGTATTTTGCAAATTTGAAACATCTTCTACAGAGATAGTTTTCTTTTCCGCATCCTGCGGCTTAATCAACACTTTCAAGGGCTTACCATGAGTTTGCGAAAGAGAAATAGTTCTGCTGGTTGTACTGGTATTATCTTTGACAAGTTGCACTTTTTTTTCAATAGTGAAGAAACGACATGATTGGATTCTTTATTTTTAAGATTTTGCACAAGGTTTGACACATTTTCAACTTTACTAACACACTTATGAGAAACACCTCTACGAATAACAGACAAGCACTTTGTACACCTTTTTTCAACAGATTTTTTTTTTTTGTTTGCTTTTTGCACTTTGGAATGTTTTCGATTTTTAATTGTTTCACATAGAAAACAATTGCACGCACCGCCACTCGATCTTGTAGAACGAAAATTAAATCTTGAGTAATCAGGTAAAGTAATTTCTTTATTTCTATAAACTTTACTGTAGCATGTGGTACAAATAACTATGGTTGGCGCAGATGCATTGATTTTGAAATCAACTAAGCTTTCAATTTTCAACTTAAGCTTTCCTTGAATCGTTTTCAATGCTTTACTTGAAGTAAGGCAAAGTAAACAGAGTCTTTTCCTGTTATCTTCATGTGTAGGTGAAACATAACATTTTTTCACGACCGGTAATGGCATTTTATTTCAACTGATTAGACTACATTGAAAACCACACGCGTTGAACGAAAAGCACCTTGCGTCAGACAATTCCAAATTGATACTGATTGGGAAAGCTACGAAAATTCATTATAAAGGAGCCTTTATAATGTGTTGACAAATATTACATACACCGCTCGCTTCATCCTTACATACATACACCTCAACGAAAACAAACAAATCAAAACAAAGTTGCCAGTAGCCACTCGAGCTTTTCCGTGCGTGCATAGTATATGCTTAAGTTTAATTCGTATTATACGAGTATTGTGTTATATATATATGTGTGTATATATAGTAGATATATACCTATATGCATACTTACCTACATAAATTCCACTAATATACATGTATTTCCTTCTTGCAGTTTTCGTAGAATGATATTTTTCGTCATTTTCGAGACTGAAAAGTTTTTTTCATTTTGCTAAAAAAGTGTATCATTCGCGATTTTTAATCAAGTTTATTTTCATTATATATGTTACCAGGAATGTGATCGCGCAAAAATCCACGGGGTGGAGGGCCTATTTATTTAAAATGGGTAAAGAACACCGTGAGAAGTAATGTCATCTTTCCAAGAAAGATCACGAGAAAAGGATAGACCAAGAATATTAAGAACAGATGGTGTGAGTTGTATTTATATGAAAAAGATTAAAAAAATAATTATAATTGTAACTACTAGCTCAAGAACATATCAATTTAGTTTACTTTTTTACTTTATAATTAAATTTAATTATTTCATTCAATATATATTAAAAGGTCGATAAAACTAACCTATTTTACAATTTCAAATATTTACATTAATAAATCCCTTTAAAAAAATAAAAATAAAAAATTCAACTTTTCAATCAATTGAAGTTCAGTACAAGGTTAAAAATACAAAGGGGGTGGGGACCATGAGATTGACCTGGGGAATACTACTCCTTCAGTGAGACTGATTCTATTTCCTCTTTTTTGAAACTCCATTCCTTTTCAACAATTTCTTTACTTTTGCTCGACGGTTATGGAACCAAACCTTAATCTGCCAAAGGAGAAAAAAATGAAATGATGACATGGGATTAACGATCATTGTAAAATAGACAACTTTGCAAGTAAACACATTTCCAAAATTCAAAAACTTTTGCACAAAATATGATTGCAATTCACCCTCAGTTATGCGTGCAACAGTAAATTCTTTACAAGTCAAATTCAGGACTTTGTACTGCATGATAATCAAAACCTTATTTTCAGTAACAAATTTCAAAAAGCTAAAAGAGAAGAAACTCAGAAATATTTCGTACCATAAAATGGTCAAATTAAAAAGGGCAAGAAAGACGTGCTCTGTTTAGAGTATAGTTTATCAAGTATAAGGACGCGTGTTAGTAGAAAAATTTAAGAGAATTACGGATAAATACATTAGGGAAAAAACAATGTAGTTTTACGGATGGTCGAGGATGTAAGGCTCAAGTATTTGCCAGTTTACTCGTGAAAATACAGAATGAAATGTTCAAAAAAGAAAAAAAGTTTTTCTTGGTTTTTGGAAGTGTATATGATAAGCAGGGATGTTGTGGAGAGTTTTAGAAAGTTATAAATAGAATTTGTTAAATACTATTAATGCATTTTGTAGAAACAACAGAACGAGCCGAGTATGTTTTAGGATTAAGAGAAATAAGAGTCGGCCTAAGACAGGGTTATCTCCATGATTATATTAAAGATCTATATGAGGTGTGTAGTTAAAGGTGAGTGAGAAAGTTAATATGTATCTACATGAGGATAATTGAGATTAGCTTTCTACTATTTACTAAATAACCCAACTTTTCAGGATCCCTGTAGGGAACCTTATTAAATTTTATTCATTTTTTGAATTATCATAGAAAAGAGTTCTGACCCCAAAAATTGGGGATTTATTTCTGGGGTGGGGTGGGGGGGGAATTTGAAATTTAAAAAAAATATTTTGGCAATTGCATTCTTTTGGGAATACTATCAAAAATTCGCTTCCATAACTTTTTAGATAGTCTCTGTGCAGTTTCCGGAAAGTTTGGGCCAATGATCAATGACAAAACTTTGGCATCGAAAAAAAGGATTGGGTTGTTCAAAATACCTCCGAAACCTTTCCTCGTTTTTGTCATAACATTTTTTGTTGCTTGACCGATCTGAGCCAAATATTTTTTACAGACTGCAAAAAGACCCTTTTTTAAATTCATTTACTGAAAAGTTTTTGATGTGTATTTTTAGAAAAAAGTTACGAGCAAAATATATTATGAAAAAATTTTAAAAATGAGATATTTTACAAAAATTTCATCGAAACTATTTTTTAAGAGACCTATGTAAAAAAATCACCTCCATAATGTTTTGGATATAGTCTACCTGCAGTGTTTCTGAGTTTGGGTTTAATCGACCAAAAATTTAAAAAGTTGAAATAAAAATGAGTACCAATGGAGAGTCAACATTTTTGACACTACAGAAATTTTACAAGAATTCAAAAATGAGTATCTCGCCCAATAATGAACAGTCTCCAGATTTTATGCTTGTAGCTTTAAGGTTAAATATTTTATTCCAAGATGAAAAAATGTCAAAAATTACGTCAATCCCTTTAGCCTTTGGACTTAGACTAAGACTTATCCAAAAGAGAAGAAAACTGGAGCCCAAAATGTGAGAGTAGTGCTCCGTATAAAACCTTAATAATAAGAGTAATTGTTCAGAGGAAAAAAATTCTCGCAACTTACATAATATTCCCCGCTTCTAAGAGGTAGCTTAAATAAAAACTGAAATATGTAGTCCCCAGTACTATTTATTGTTTGATATATATATATATATATATATATATATATATATATATATATATATATATATATATATATATATATATATATATATATATATATATATATATATATATATATATATATACCTGTCTTTCACTGAGATCAAGCAGATTTGCGAGTTCCAATCTTTTTTCAGGTTTTAACACATCCGACAATTGAAACTCTCTCTCGAGTCTTTGTGTTTGATATTTGCTGTAAGGACGTCTGTATACTTCCTTGGTTCTTGTTTTTCCTAAAGCAAAAAGGAAGTTGATGATAAACTCTCCCAAAACTGCTTAAACTGATTGACTCAATTCAATGATTTGAGTAACACCATTTTAAAATTGTGTTACAGATAAAGTAAAATAGAGCATATATATATATATATATATATATATATATATATATATATATATATATATATATATATATATATATATATATATATATATATATATATATATATATATATATATATATATATATATATATATATATATATATATATATATATGTGAACCAACCTCGTTACCAATGACATCTGCTGTGGAAGCTAAGGATGTCTGCTCTTTTTTAAGCCTAAAGAAAAATTATATATATATATATATATATATATATATATATATATATATATATATATATATATATATATATATATATATATATATATATATATATATATATATATATATATATATATATATAATATATATTAATAAATGGATCAAAATCAATAAAATTATAATTTAAAAGAAGACTTAATTTAAATTGAAAAAAGTGAAGTTTTTAAAAGTAAAAATAATTATTTTATAAACTGAAATTAATTCAAATTGGTTTAGACATTCCGTATATTTTTAGCCAATTAAAGAATTTTTTTTAGAATGACACACAAACAATAAACACACACACGTTTATTTACACGTGTAAAAACACACACAAAGCATATATATATATATATATATATATATATATATATATATATATATATATATATATATATATATATATATATATATATATATATATATATATATATATATATAATATTATATCGTGCATGAATGAATATTCAAAGGAAAAAAAAGCTTGTTCAATCTGTTGCCGAACATACATTAATAATAATAATATAAAAATAATAATAATTAATAATAATAATTATTTAATAAGTTAGTTGGACTGATAAATTAATATCATTAGTCTATTAATGATATAAAAAAATAAATCAAATAATAAAAATAGATAAAAATACAATAAAATAAGTAATAATAATGTCAATGATGATGTTTAAAAATATGATAATAATAATAATAATAATAATAATGATTAAAGATAATAATGAAAATAAAAATAAATTAGTAATATTAATGATAATAGTGAATATAAAATAATGATTAATAATATTAATAAATAATAAATAATACAATGATAATTTATAATAATAATAATAATAATCAAGCACTAATAATCAAAAAAATGAATAGCTGTAATAAAAGATTTTTTTTTTTTTATACACTACACCATATCCCGCAAGATGCAGGGTGGCGGCGGCTGCAGAAACTTCATATTTCTGCAACCGTACATGGGATAAAAATTCTGGTAAAAAAGGTTCCCAGCCTTTAGAACCTGCGAAGAATAATTCTCGAATTGTCCTGACTAATAATAATAATTATAATAATAATACATTAAGCGGAAAATAATAAAAATATGAATATAATTGAAGATAAAAAATTTTAATTTCACATTCATTACATTCCTTCCCCCTACAAACGAAAAGAAACTGCACAAAATAATAGTTTACTTACAGCTGATACAACTGCTTCTACTACTAATGCAATAAATGCATCCACTGCTTGAGTAGTGGGGAAAAGCGACTGTTCTTTGTGTGTGGTTCGATAGCTCCTCATTTATTTCAACTTTTTCTGGTACATCATCACAAGAAGTCTTCGTCGTTGGTACAGCATCACAAGAAGTCTTCGTCGTTGGTACAGCATTACAAGAAGTCTTCGTCGTTGGTACATCATCACAAGAAGTCTTCGTCGTTGGTACAGCATCACAAGAAGTCTTCGTCGTTGGTACAGCATTACAAGAAGTCTTCGTCGTTGGTACATCATCACAAGAAGTCTTCATCGTTGGTACAGCATCACAAGAAACCTTCGTCGTTTCTACATCAAATACAAAAAAAAATTAAAAAAATCCTTCATTTACAAAATATAAGATTATCATTCTAGTACTCAAATATATATATATATATATATATATATATATATATATATATATATATATATATATATATATATATATATATATATATATATATATATATATATATATATATATATATATATATATACTAAGGTGGGCTAAAAAGTAACGCCTGTTCTGTCGAAAACACTTATGCATTGCAGATAAGGTAATGAAACAAAGGTTGAAAGGTCAAAAGTTTATTCAATAAAAACATGTAATATTTTTCTACATAATCTCTTCGAACATTTCTGCATAATTTGAACCTACTTCTCGAAACCGGTTGAACAGAAGTTCTGTTTTCCGGAACTAAAATTTTTATAAAATTCACTGGTTTCTTTGACATTGATAATATAACCATCGTACGTCAGACACTTGAACACACTGTAGTTTTGATTCCTTTGTTCTTATCGTACACTAGGCAACTTCGCAAGTTCATTTTCATTTCTCTTCATTCACGTCCGGATGAGGAAACTAGGTTAAATAGTTCCGAAACTGAGACTTTAATTTAGACTTTTTCTCAATGCTTAACTTCGTTTTAATTGTTTAGTTTTATAGAAAAGTAGTTTTAAAATATATGAAGATTATAATTGGAAGTAGCCAGATTCGGAAATAATCTAGCGATAAGGGAGGTAAATATTTTTTGGTGACTATGGTGGTTAAATGCAAAGGTTCATACTTAAATTCGCCACTTTTGAGTTTCCGTTGAATCGAGAACTAAGATTTTCGTTCTGATAAAAGCTCGTTCAATATTCCTTTGAGCTAAGAACTATTTTCCATTTTTTTATTCGTGTCAAACTTATGCTTTGCGTGTATTTCGGGAAATCAAATTGTCCTTTGAATAATTTATATAGTATTCTCAGATGTTTAGACAATTGCTTGCAGAGTTTATTCGTGTCTAAAATCTAAATCAAAAGTCTGGAATATTATTGGAGAAAATAAGTTGCATACAGAGTCTTTCGTTTCACTTTTTAAATATTCTTTACATATTAGAAAGCTCTAGTTTTGCAACTGTTAAATATTCTTAGAGAGGCTTTAAACTGGTATAATTTATTCGTTCTTAAAAGCTGTGAGAAACTCAATTTTTTCTCAAAGCATATTCTCGCGATCATCGCATATTTTGTATTTATATAAACGGCAAGCCCTGGTCTCTAAGCAATATTGCCTCTATCTAAATTCACAGTATACTATATTCACTACATTGAAGAAAATATCAGGATTTATTTCCGCTCGTAGTTTGTGAGCAACCTTAATGAAATCTCTATTTTATCTTGAGGAATTTTGGTAGCAGATTCAAACCTTGCATATTTATGTGAAAAATTTACTAGAATTAAGCTTACGTTTAGATTCTCTGTAGGTAAGAGGTTGCATTATGCAATATTTATACGGCCTGAAATAAGGTTTAGAAAACCTAACCGCGTAGAATAAACCGTTTTCGTTCACAAACTTCTAAAAATTGTGAGGAGCCATTTTTCGTGAAGGGGTTTTTAGACCTTTTAGTGCATCTTACTATTTGCCCAATAGAAGGGTTTTCCAAAATATGATTTTCGAGTCAGCCGATTCCAGTTCAACATGACGGCTATGCTTTCAAAATATTCAACTGATGCAAGATCAGCATACTCTGTAAAGAGAATTATAAGCAGCAAAAGAAAATAAAAGCCTATTGTTGATAGATAAAGAAATAACTACTGAAAAATATATTTTCTAATAGGCTTAATTATACTGATTGCTTATCTAGCCTAGTATTCCTTTTTGTTTCGTATAAAACTAAAATTTATGAATCTTGAAAAACACTATATTTTAACAAATGTAAAAAATTGACATATGAGATACAAATGGCAGCAATGAAAATTGGGTTTGTTTAACATCTAAATTTTTAGCAGGAATTTAGTCACCTCAAAAGTATCTTTAAAAACTTAAAGAAATCTTCGGTCATGACGGTAATTTTCATGCGGAAATCTGAGTTTTCGATCCAAACGTGACTAATAGAACTCGTGACTAGAACGCTGTTCTCCCAAATATTAGAAAACTTCGTATTTAAATAAAACTTGAAAGAATAGAAAACGGCTGAAGTACCGGTAACAGCTATAACATTAACATTAACGTAGCAAATATATGTACTTTACAATAACTATATTTTTGTTTGAGTAAACCTCACTTTTTCACTGCTTTCATGTGCAACAAAATATTAAACTAGTAATGGTTGCCAAAAATTGAGTAGTTGCAATTTTCAATGTTGCCAGAATTTAAATTAATATTTCAAAGGCCTTAACTCGGTTATATATATATATATATATATATATATATATATATATATATATATATATATATATATATATATATATATATATATATATATATATATATATATATATATATATATTTTAAAATATTTAATAAATTTTTCTTCTAAAATTATAATTTAAATTTCTTTCAAACAAATTAAATTAAAAACATTCCAAAATTATGGAATAGTAAAATCCAGATATACTTTTTCTTAAATTTATTTATTTTCTTTATAATAATAAAAGAAAAAAACATTAATAATAATAGCAAAAAAATATATTAATAATAATAACTGATGTCGTTATTACTTTAAAGATTTATAAAAATAATATATTTAATACAATATATTATAAATTATAACTTTAAAGTTCACAAATGAATACATATTATTCAATATATAAATTAATCAATAAAATCAATACAATTTTTCACTTAAAATTAAGTAAAAAAAATAAATAAATAAAAATAAATAATTTATTTTTATAATAATAAAAATAAATTACACTTAAAAGCAAGTCATTCACTGTTGCTTTAATGATTTCATATATTAAATATATTGGTATCAAATGTCACAATGTTCACAAATACAAATATTTCACTAAATATATTTAGTAAATATATAAAATAAAAATTATTTATAATTACAAAGCATTTAAATTTTGAAAATAATTTAAAAAAATAAAAACTGTTAAAAACTTTAATATCCCTCTCCTGGGGAGAGGGGGGGGGGAGCAGGTGACTTTGTTGCACATGGATGTGATTATTATCACTGTGATTGTTTGGCCATATTGAGTCGAACGATGGGAGCGGGCGATCGTTTTGAAAACTTATAGAAGGTTGCTGCAAGTCGGACACGTTAGGATGACAAAGTGGTGGTTCGTACATGTTAGGATGAGAAAATGAATACGAATGATTTTCGATTTGCAAATCCGTTCCTGACTCAGAATGTGGCAGCCTTTGAAGGCCAAACCATTACAAAGTGAAAGTTCTCTACAATGGAAAGACGACCCAAGAGAGGGACCATACAACTTGTTTGGAGATGGATCCCTATTGCAATGTGGTTGTGGTTCTATTTCTTGGTGTTGAAGAGAATGGGATTGTTTTGCAGGAGATCTTTGGTTATTAATTCGAATTGGCATTGAAACTTCTTCCTCCGGAAGGTTAGGGTTAATTGGCTCCAAAGGTGACACCGGTAAATTGTTTTGCCAATTTGAAAGAGTTCTGATGGTCGTATATTGAAGAAGTTGAACTAAAACTTGGGTTCATATACAATTCAGTCTGACAGCCTTTGAAGGTCAGAATGATTGTAAATTGAGAGTTCAATACACTGGAAAGACAACTCAGGAGTGGAACCATACAACACGTTTGGAGATGAATCCCTTTTACAATGTCTCTGTGGTTCTATTTCTTGGTGTTGAAGAGAATGGGATTGTTCTGCAGGAGATCTTTGGTTATTAATTCGAATTGGCATTGAAACCTCTTCCTCCGGAAGGTAGGGTTAATTGGCTCCAAAGGTGACACCGGTAAATTGTTTTGCCAATTAGAATGAGAGTTCTGATGGTCGTATATTGAAGAAGGTGAACTAAAACTTGGGTTCATATGCAATTGCGTTGCTGACTGACTGGGAGAAAATGACTGAGAATGTGGATATGAAATCTGTTGAAGGTCACCATTAACAGAATCCTTACTAAACTGTTCCTGAAGTTCCATTTCCTTATTTTTATAATTTCCATTCTTTTGCAACTTATCAGCTTTAGTTCTGCGATTCTTGAAAATTGTTGAGTGAGGTTTTCTAATGTTTTAAAATTCTATTCACAACTATTTAAAATGTTTGTTTTATATATGAGATAAATGCTATAAAATTAATATACTGGAAGATATAAAATGGAATAAATTACCAGTTAATAAATCGACTTATACTATAAAATCGTATTGAAAAAAATTTAAGGAAAACTAAGCAATTTTAAAATTATTGTAAAATAAATCAAATTATATATATATATATATATATATATATATATATATATATATATATATATATATATATATATATATATATATATATATATATATATATATATATATATATATACCTGTCTTCCGCTGAGATCAATCAGATTTGCGAGTTCCGATCTTTTTTCAGGTTCTAACACATCCAACAATTGAAACTCTCTCTCTAGTCTTTGTGTTTGATATTTGGTGTAAGGACGTCTGTATACTTCCCTTGGTTCTTGTTTTTCCTGAAACGAAAAAGAAGTTGATAATAAACTCTCCCAAAACGGCTCAATTCAATGATTTGAGTAAAACCATTAAAAAAAGTGTTAAAGATAAAGTAAAAAGAGCATATATATATATATATATATATATATATATATATATATATATATATATATATATATATATATATATATATATATATATATATATATATATATATATATATATATATATATATTATATAAAATAGGTGAACCAACCTGGTTTCCAATGACCTCTGCTGTGGCAGCTAAGGATGTTTCTGCTCCTTTTTAAGCCAAAAAAAAAAAAAAAAAAAAGATATAAATCATTATTAATAAATAGATCAAAATCATTAAAATTATAATTTAAAAGAAAACGTAATTTAAATTACAAAAGGGGTAAAGTTTTTAAGTCAAAATAATTATTTTATAAAACTGAAATTAATTAAAATTGGTTTAGACATTCCGTATATTTTTAGCCAATTAAGGAATTTTTTTAGAAAGACAAACACAAACAAACACACATACACGTTTATATACACACACACACACACATATATATATATATATATATATATATATATATATATATATATATATATATATATATATATATATATATATATATATATATATATATATATATATATATATATATATATATATATATAATGATAAAAATCAAGGCCAGTGCAAAGGCGAACATATTTAATAGGACGTTTCGAATCTATTAGATTCATCTTCAGCTAAAATTAAACAAAATTACAAAAATTAAAAGTGATGAAAATAAAAAATAAATATAAAACAAACAAAAAACGCACCACAATTCATGAGGACATTTCCACAGTAAAAACTAAAATTCCAGAAAAATAACAGAAAGGAAATACAGTTGGTTGGTTGATGAAAAAACAAAAAATAACCTATATAAAATATGACAGAAATTAAAAATGAAAGACAAGACCGATAACAAAAAAATAAAATACACAATTGAACATTACAAAATTAAAAAATTAAAAGAAAAATTAAAAAATAAAAGTTTAAAAAAAAAATAATAATAAAAAATATAAAAGTAGAGATAATGACAATAATAATAACAATAATGACAAAAACAAAAAATTAAAGAATTAAAAATAATTAATTACAAAATTAAAGAATTAACAATTAAAAAATTCAAACAAGTAAAAAATAAAAATAAATAAAAGTAGAGATAATGACAATAATAAAAAATTCAAAAGGAAAAATAGTACAAACGGTATAAATAAAAGATTACAGATAAAACAAAAGTAAAAATAATAATAATAACAATAACGAGAAATAATAAAATGAAATAAAAATCATAAATGAATAATAATAAATAATAAATAATAAAAATAATAATAAATAATAATAATAATAATAATAATAACAATAACAAAAATAATAATAATAAAAATAATGCCAAAAATAATGACAGAATAAAATAAAGTAAAATAAAGTTAAAATAACAACAAAACAACCGCAATACTGACGATATAAATGGAAAATTTAAAAACATTAAGGACAATAAAAATAAAAAGTTTAATAGTCATAAAATATGTAGAGTCGCAGATGGGACATTGCCATTAAGGAGAGGTGAGAGTTTTTTAATATAAAGAGATTCTAGAATTCTTCTGTCAAGCTCAGAAGAAGCGGAGCAAAGGACCCGAAAATCACGAACGGAGGCAGGGTGATCAGTAAGAAAAGAATGATCTCGAATAGAGGAATGTTCAGGGCTCGTCAGAGGTCTCTCAGTTCTATACGAAACTCCCAAATGTTTGCAGGCTCTGACGTGGAGTTGAAGGCCAGTCTGGCCTATGTAGTTGGCATTGCAGCCAGCACACTCAAAAACGTATACGACAGATGACCTGTGTAACAAAGGGAGAGACTCTTTAAATTTAAAATAGGAGCCTATAGTAGAAGAATTGACAGGAATAAGATGAAAGTCACAATGAGGGAAAAAACGAGTCAAAAGCTTACGTAGGTCGGCATTAAGAGAAGTAGAAAGGGGGCCCAAATATGGAATTTTGAGATAAACCTTCATCTTGGGGGAACACAAGTCTCGGCCTAAAAAGTTTTATTTTGAGAAATTTCTCCTCCTAGCAGTGGGAGATGTTTTACTTAAGTTTAATAATGATTATTATTGTCAAGTTGATGGAATGCCGATGGGTTCCCCCTTTGGGCCCTACTTTTGCTAATGCCTTTTTATGTTTTCATGAAACTAAATGGATCAATGATTGCCCCCCTGATTTCAAGCCCTTATTGTACAAACGATATGTTGATGATTGTTTCCTGCTTTTCACTGGTGAAGATCAGGCTCGTCTCTTTTTAAATTACCTTAATAGTAAACATCCTAATATTCGTTTTACTATGGAAGGTGAGGTGACTGGTTCTCTTCCCTTTTTGGATGTTTTGGACACTTGAGCACACTAGTTTTGACTCCTTTGTTCTTATCGTACACTTGGCGACTTCACAAATTTCATATTCATTTCTCTTCATTAACGTCCGGATGAGGGAATTAGGTTAAATGTTCCGAAACGAAGATTTTAATTTTAGACTTTATCTCTATGCTTAACTTTTTAATTTTTTAGTTTTATAGAAAAGTAGTTTTAAAATATATGAAGATTATAATTGGAAGTAGCCAGATTCGGAAATAATCTAGCGATAAGGGAGGTAAATATTTTTTTGGAGATTAGTTATGGTTAAATGCAAAGGTTCAAACTTAAATTCGTCGTTTTTGAGTTTCCGTTGAATCGAGAACTAAGATTTTCGTTCTGATAAACACTCGTTCGATATTAATTTGAGCTAAGAACTATTTTCCATTTTTAATTTTATTCGTGTCAACTCTATGCTTTGATTGTATTTCAGGAAATTAAATCGTCCTTTGAATACTTTATATAATATTCTCAGATGTTTAGACAATTGCTTGCCGAGTTTATTCGTGTCTAAAATCTAAATCAAAAGTCTGGAATATTATTGGAGAAAATAAGTTGCATACAGAGTCCTTTCGTTTCACTTTTTAAATATTCTTTACATATTAGAAAGCTCTAGTTTTGCAACTATTAAATATTCTTAGAGAGGCTTGAAACTGGTTTAATTTGTTAGTTCGTAAAAGCTGCGTGAAACAATTTTTCTCAAAAAGCATATTCTCGCGATCATCGCATATTTTGTATTTATATAAACGGCAAGCCCTGGTCTCTAAGCAATATTGCCTCTAATTATCTAAATTCACAGAGTATACTATATTCACTACATTGAAGAAAATATCAGGATTTATTTCCGCTCGTACTTTGTGAGCAACCTTAATGAAATCTCTATTTTATCTTGAGAAATTTTGGTAGCAGATTCAAACCTTGCATATTTATGTGAAAATTTTACTAGAATTAAGCTTACGTTTAGATTCTCTGTAGGTAAGAGGTTGCATTATGCAATATTTATACGGCCTGAAATAAGGTTTAGAAAACCTAACCGCGTAGAATAAACCGTTTTCGTTCACAAACTTCTAAAAATTGTGGGGAGCCATTTTCGTGAAGAGGGTTTTTAGACCTTTAAGTGCATCTTACTATTTGCACAATAGAAGGGTTTTCCAAAATATGATTTTCGAGTCAGCCGATTCCAGTTCAACATGGCGGCTGTGCTTTCAAAATATTCAACTGATGCAAGATCAGCATACTCTGTAAGAGTAATTATAAGCAGCAAAAGAAAATAAAAGCCTATTGTTGATAGATAAAGAAATAACTACTGAAAAATATATTTTCTAATAGGCTTAATTATACTGATTGCTTATCTAGCCTAGTATTCCTTTTTGTTTCGTATAAAACTAAAATTTATGAATCTTGAAAAAACTATTTTAACAAATGTAAAAAATTGACATATGAGATACAAATGGCAGCAATGAAAATTGGGTTTAACATCTAAATTTTTAGCAGGAATTTAGTCACCTCAAAAGTATCTTTAAAAACTTAAAGAAATCTTCGGTCATGACGGTCATTTTCATGCGGAAATCTGAGTTTTCGATCCAAACGTGACTAATAGAACTCGTGACTAGAACGCTGTTCTCCCAAATATTAGAAAACTTCGTATTTAAATAAAACTTGAAAGAATAGAAAACGGCTGAAGTACCGGTGACAGCTATAACATTAACTTATTAACGTAGCAAATATATGTACTTTACAATAACTATATTTTTGTTTGAGTAAACCTCACTTTTTCACTGCTTTCATGTGCAACAAAATATTAAACTAGTAATGGTTGCCAAAAATTGAGTAGTTGCCATAAATTTCAATGTTGCCAGAATTTAAATTAATATTTCAAAGGCCTTAACTCGGTTATATATATATATATATATATATATATATATATATATATATATATATATATATATATATATATATATATATATATATATATATATATATATATATATATATATATATACAAAATTTTAAAATATTTAATAAATTTTTCTTCTAAAATTATAATTTAAATTTCTTTCAAACAAATTAAATTAAAAACACATTCCAAAATTATGGAATAGTAAAATCCAGATATACTTTTTCTTAAATTTATTTATTTTCTTTATAATAATAAAAGAAAAATAAATAATAATAATAATAGCAAAAAAATATATTAATAATAACTGATGTTATTACTTTAAAGATTTATAAAAATATATTTAATACAATATATTATAAATTCTAACTTTAAAGTTCACAAATGAATACATATTATTCAATATATAAATTAATCAATAAAATCAATACAATTTTTCACTTAAAATTAAGTAAAAAAAATAAATAAATAAAAATAAATTTTTATAATAATAGTAAAAATAAATTACACTTAAAAGCAAGTCATTCACTGGTGCTTTAATAAATGATTTCATATATTAAATATATTGGTATCAAATGTCACAATGTTCACAAATACAAATATTTCACTAAATATATTTAGTAAATATATAAAATAAAAATTATTTATAATTACAAAGCATTTAAATTTTGAAAATAATTAAAAAAAATAAAAACTTTAAAAACTTTAAAATCTCTCTCCTGGGGAGAGGGGGGGGGGAGCAGGTGACTTTGTTGCACATGGATCTGATTATTATCACTGTGATTGTTTGGCCATATTGAGTCGAACGATGGGAGCGGGCGATCGTTTTGAAAACTTATAGAAGGTTGCTGCAAGTCGGACACGTTAGGATGACAAAGTGGTGGTTCGTACATGTTAGGATGAGAAAATGAATACGAATGATTTTCGATTTGCAAATCCGTTCCTGACTCAGAATGTGGCAGCCTTTGAAGGCCAAACCATTACAAAGTGAAAGTTCTCTACAATGGAAAGACGACCCAAGAGAGGGACCATACAACTTGTTTGGAGATGGATCCCTATTGCAATGTGGTTGTGGTTCTATTTCTTGGTGTTGAAGAGAATGGGATTGTTTTGCAGGAGATCTTTGGTTATTAATTCGAATTGGCATTGAAACCTCTTCCTCCGGAAGGTTAGGGTTAATTGGCTCCAAAGGTGACACCGGTAAATTGTTTTGCCAATTAGAATGAGAGTTCTGATGGTCGTATATTGAAGAAGGTGAACTAAAACTTGGGTTCATATGCAATTGCGTTGCTGACTGACTGGGAGAAAATGACTGAGAATGTGGATATGAAATCTGTTGAAGGTCACCATTAACAGAATCCTTACTAAACTGTTCCTGAAGTTCCATTTCCTTATTTTTATAATTTCCATTCTTTTGCAACTTATCAGCTTTAGTTCTGCGATTCTTGAAAATTGTTGAGTGAGGTTTTCTAATGTTTTCAAATTCTATTCACAACTATTTAAAATGTTTGTTTTATATATGAGATAAATGCTATAAAATTAATATACTGGAAGATATAAAATGGAATAAATTACCAGTTAATAAATCGACTTATACTATAAAATCGTATTGAAAAAAATTTAAGGAAAACTAAGCAATTTTAAAATTATTGTAAAATAAATCAAAAATTTATATATATATATATATATATATATATATATATATATATATATATATATATATATATATATATATATATATATATATATATATATATATATAATACCTGTCTTCCGCTGAGATCAATCAGATTTGCGAGTTCCGATCTTTTTTCAGGTTCTAAAACATCCGACAATTGAAACTCACTCTCGAGTCTTTGTGTTTGATATCTGCTGTAAGGACGTCTGTATACTTCCCTTGGTTCTTGTTTTTCCTGAAACGAAAAAGAAGTTGATAATAAACTCTCCCAAAACGGCTCAATTCAATGATTTGAGTAACACCATTAAAAAAAGTGTTAAAGATAAAGTAAAAAGAGCAAGTATATATATATATATATATATATATATATATATATATATATATATATATATATATATATATATATATATATATATATATATATATATATATATATATATATATAGGTGAACCAACCTGGTTTCCAATGACCTCTGCTGTGGCAGCTAAGGATGTTTCTGCTCCTTTTTAAACCAAAAAAAAAAAAAAAATATAAATCATTATTAATAAATAGATCAAAATCATTAAAATTATAATTTAAAAGAAAACGTAATTTAAATTACAAAAGGGGTAAAGTTTTTAAGTCAAAATAATTATTTTATAAAACTGAAATTAATTAAAATTGGTTTAGATATTCCGTATATTTTTAGCCAATTAAGGAATTTTTTTAGAAAGACAAACACAAACAAACACACATACACGTTTATATACACACACACACACATATATATATATATATATATATATATAATATATATATATATATATATATATATATATATATTATATATATATATATATATATATATATATATATATATATATATATGATAAAAATCAAGGCCAGTGCAAAGGCGAACATATTTAATAGGACGTTTCGAATTTATTAGATTCATCTTCAGCTAAAATTAAACAAAATTACAAAAATTAAAAGTGATGAAAATAAAAAATAAATATAAAACAAAAATAAAACAAACAAAAAACGCACCACAATTCATGAGGACATTTCCACAGTAAAACTAAAATTCCAGAAAAATAACAAAGGAAATACAGTTGGTTGGTTGATGAAAAAACAAAAAATAACCTATATAAAATATGACAGAAATTAAAATGAAAGACAAGACCGATAACAAAAAAAAAAAATACACAATTGAACATTACAAAATTAAAAAATTAAAAAAAATAAATAAAATTTAAAAAAAAAAAATAATAATAAAAAATAAAAAAGTAGAGATAATGACAAAAACAAAAAAATTAAAGAATTAACAATTAAAAAATTCAAAGTAAAAAATAAAAATAAATAAAAGTAGAGATAATGACAATAATAACATAATAATGACAAAAATTCAAAAGGAAAAATAGTACAAACGGTATAAATAAAAGATTACAGATAAAACAAAAGTAAAAATATAAGTAATAATAATAATAATAATAACGAGATAATAATAAAATGAAATAAAAATCATAAATGGATGTATATAATAATAATAAAAAATAATAATAATAATAATTAAAATAACAATAGCAATAACCAATAATAATAATAATAATAATAATAATAATAATAATAATAATAATAATAACAATAATAATAATAATAACTAACAATAATAATAACTAAAATAATAAAAATAATAATAAAATAATGACAGAATAAAGTAAAATAAAGTTAAAATAACAACAAAACAACCGCAATACTGACGATATAAATGGAAAAATTGAAAACATTAAGGACAATAAAAATAAAAAGTTCAATAGTCATAAAATATGTAGAGTCGCAGATGGGACATTGCCATTAAGGAGAGGTGAGAGTTTTTTAATATAAAGAGATTCTAGAATTCTTCTGTCAAGCTCAGAAGAAGCGGAGCAAAGGACCCGAAAATCACGAACGGAGACAGGGTGATCAGTAAGAAAAGAATGATCTCGAATAGAGGAATGTTCAGGGCTCGTCAGAGGTCTCTCAGTTCTATACGAAACTCTTAAATGTTTGCAGGCTCTGACGTGGAGTTGAAGGCCAGTCTGGCCTATGTAGTTGGCATTGCAGCCAGCACACTCAAAAACGTATACGACAGAGGACCTGTGTAACAAAGGGAGAGACTCTTTAAATTTAAAATAGGAGCCTATAGTAGAAGAATTGACAGGAATAAGATGAAAGTCACAATGAGGGAAAAAACGAGTCAAAAGCTTACGTAGGTCGGCATTAAGAGAAGTAGAAAGGGGGCCCAAATATGGAATTTTGAGATAAACCTTCATCTTGGGGGCAGGGGGAACACAAGTCTCGGCCTAAAAAGTTTTATTTTAAGAAATTTCTCCTAGCAGTGGGAGATGTTTTACTAGTAAGGTGATTTCATGTTTAATAATGATTATTATTGTCAAGTTGATGGAATGCCGATGGGTTCCCCCTTGGGCCCTACTTTTGCTAATGCCTTTTTATGTTTTCATGAGACTAAATGGATCAATGATTGCCCCCCTGATTTCAAGCCCTTATTGTACAAACGATATGTTGATGATTGTTTCCTGCTTTTCACTGGTGAAGATCAGGCTCGTCTCTTTTTAAATTACCTTAATAGTAAACATCCTAATATTCGTTTTACTATGGAAGGTGAGGTGACTGGTTCTCTTCCCTTTTTGGATGTTTTGGACACTTGAGCACACTAGTTTTGACTCCTTTGTTCTTATCGTACACTTGGCGACTTCACAAATTTCATATTCATTTCTCTTCATTAACGTCCGGATGAGGGAATTAGGTTAAATGTTCCGAAACGAAGATTTTAATTTTAGACTTTATCTCTATGCTTAACTTTTTAATTTTTTAGTTTTATAGAAAAGTAGTTTTAAAATATATAAAGATTATAATTGGAAGTAGCCAGATTCGGAAATAATCTAGCGATAAGGGAGGTAAATATTTTTTGGTGACTATGGTGGTTAAATGCAAAGGTTCAAACTTAAATTCGTCGTTTTTGAGTTTCCGTTGAATCGAGAACTAAGATTTTCGTTCTGATAAACACTCGTTCGATATTAATTTGAGCTAAGAACTATTTTCCATTTTTAATTTTATTCGTGTCAACTTATGCTTTGATTGTATTTCAGGAAATTAAATCGTCCATTGAATACTTTATATAATATTCTCAGATGTTTAGACAATTGCTTGCCGAGTTTATTCGTGTCTAAAATCTAAATCAAAAGTCTGGAATATTATTGGAGAAAATAATACTGATGCAAGATCAGCATACTCTGTAAAGAGAATTATAAGCAGCAAAAGAAAATAAAAGCCTATTGTTGATAGATAAAGAAATAACTTTAGAAAAATATTAGACGGCTATGCTTTCAAAATATTTAACTGATGCAAGATCAGCATACTCTGTAAAGAGAATTATAAGCAGCAAAAGAAAATAAAAGCCTATTGTTGATAGATAAAGAAATAACTACTGAAAAATATATTTTCTAATAGGCTTAATTATACTGATTGCTTATCTAGCCTAGTATTCCGTTTTGTTTCGTATAAAACTAAAATTTATGAATCCTGAAAAACACTATATTTTAACAAATGTAAAAAATTGACATATGAGATACAAATGGCAGCAATGAAAATTGGGTTTAACATCTAAATTTTTAGCAGGAATTTAGTCACCTCAAGAGTATCTTTAAAAACTTAAAGAAATCTTCGGTCATGACTGTAATTTTCATGCGGAAATCTGAGTTTTTGATCCAAACGTGACTAATAGAACTCGTGACCAGAACGCTGTTCTCCCAAATATTAGAAAACTTCGTATTTAAATAAAACTTGAAAGAATAGAAAACGGCTGAAGTACCGGTAACAGCTATAACATTAACTTATTAACGTAGCAAATATATGTACTTTACAATAACTATATTTTTGTTTGAGTAAACCTCACTTTTTCACTGCTTTCATGTGCAACAAAATATTAAACTAGTAATGGTTGCCAAAAATTTCAATGTTGCCAGAATTTAAATTAATATTTCAAAGGCCTTAACTCGGTTATATATATATATATATATATATATATATATATATATATATATATATATATATATATATATATATATATATATATATATATATATATATATATATATATATATATATATATATATATATATATATAATATCACATTATTTCTCATTCTAAACAAACTTCTAAGAGGTTATGTGTTCTGAAGCGCCTTCAGTATTTCTTCACTCCACCCCAGTTGCTTGCTCTTTACAGGGGAGTTGTTCGCCCCTGCATGGAGTATGCATTACACTTTTGGGATAGTTCCACTCATTCAGCTCTCCTTGAAAAGGTGAAGTCGAGGGCTTTTCGTCGTATCAATCCTTCTGATCTCACTAATTATCTCTAGTCTCTTTCTGCCTGTCGAATTGTTGAGTCACTCTCTCTATACTATCGTTATTACAAAGGATACTTCTCTTCTGCATTCTCTCGTCGCATACCTCCTTTACTGAGAAGGGCTCGTTCGACAAGCTTTTCCACACAGTCTCATCCTTTCTCTATCCAACTCTCTTGACCCCAGACTTAGCCGTTATACTGAATCTTACATGTACTCTACTGGTAAAGTCTGGAACAATCTCCCTTCTATTTTCGCAACTTCCTACGACTTACCCACCTTTAAACGTCGTGTATCGTGACATGTCGTCCTTTAATTTGACCAGGTTTTTGATTTTCTCACTAACTCTGATAGAAATTTTTGTACGTCTCTGACCTTTTCCCACCAGAGGTAATATATATATATATATATATATATATATATATATATATATATATATATATATATATATATATATATATATATATATATATATATATATATATATTATATATATATATATATATATATATATCCGCGGCCCTTAGTGATCAGATTTCTGACTTTTCCCCAACTCTGGTGGATATTGATAGGCCTCTGGCCTTTGCCCAGCAGAGGATATATATATATATATATATATATATATATATATATATATATATATATATATATATATATATATATATATATATATATATATATATATATATATATATATATATATATATATATATATAATATAATTTTTTTTGATTCATTTTACAATAATTTTAAAATTGCTTAGTTTTCTTTAATTTTACAATAAGAAAGTATACATTTTTTCAATACGGTTTTATAGTATAAGTCGATTTATTAATTTAAAAACAAAAAAAAAAAAAAAATAATTTATTCCATTTTATATCTTCCAGTATATTAATTTTATAGCATTTATCTCATGCATAAAATAAACATTTTAAATAGTTGTGAATATAATTTGAATACACATTAGAAAACCTTACTTTCAAAAATTTTTAACACCCCACCACACATTTTTAATTCTCCACCTCACTAAGTTGTTTTCACACAACTAAACGAGACAATTTTATTCGTAACCAGAAAACTGAAGATAAAAATTAGTTTATTATTAAATTTTAATTTAAATTTCTTTCAAACAAATTAAATAAACACATTTCAAAATTTTGGAATAGTAAAATCCAGATATACTTTTTCTTATAAAATTTATTTATCGCTATTTTCTTTATAATAATAAAAAAAATATATATAATAATAATAATAATAGCAAAAAAATATAATAATAATAATAATAACAACTGATGTCGTTGTTACTTTAAAGATTCATAAAAATAATATATTTAATACAATATATTATTATAAATTATAACTTTAAACTTCACAAATGAATATATATTATTCAGTATATTAATTAATCAATAAAATCAATACAATTTTTCACTTAAAATTAAGTAAAAAAATAAATATAAATTAATAATAATAATTTTTATAATAATAAACCACTGTTGCTTTAACAAATAATTTCATATATTAAATATATTGGTATCAGTTGTTGCAATGTTTATAAATACAAATATTTGACTAAATATATTAATTAGTAAATATATAAAATAAAAATTATTTTTTATTACAAAGCATTTAAAATTTTGAAAATTAAAAAAAATAAAAACTGTTAAGAAGTTCAAAATCCTTCTCTTGGTGAGAGGGGGGGGGGAGCAGGAGACTATCTTTGTTGCAAATGGATCTGATTATTATCACTGTGATTGTTAGGCCATATGGAGTCGAACGATGGGAGCGGGCGATCATTTTGGAAATTTGTAGGTTGCTGCGAGTCGGACACGTTAGAATGAGAAAGTTGTGGGTTGTACATGTTAAGATGATAATGTGGTGGGTTGTACATGTTAGGATGATAATGTGGTGAGTTGTACATGTTAGGATGAAAATGTGGTGGGTTGTACATGTTAGGATGATAATGTGGTGGATTGTACTTATTAGGATGAGAAAATGAATACGAATAATTTTCCATTTGCAAATCCGTTCCTGACCCAGAGTCTGGAAGCCTTTGAAGGTCATCATGAACAAAATCCTTACTAAACTGTGCCTGAAGTTCCATTTCCTTATTTTTATAATTTAAATTCTTTTCCAACTTTTCTGCTTTAGTTCTACGATTTTGGAACCATACCTTGACCTAAAAAATTAGAAAAATGAGTTATTGAAATGAAAATAAAACATACTAAAATAGTGAAGAGAAAAACTTTCAAGTAAAAGCTTCTACAAACTATTATTTTATGCAAAATATAATAGCAACTCAAAAAAATATCATGGATGTGGCAATAATTTTATATATATATATATATATATATATATATATATATATATATATATATATATATATATATATATATAATATATATATATATATATATATATATATATATATATATATATATATAAAATATTATTTTACTAGTCACACTCAACACAAGTATAGTAAGAAACGCTGCTTAACGTTGGTATAATCAGAACCATACTTTCATAACAAACTTTAAAAAGTTAACATTGAATCGGTAGAAATATTTCGTAGATTCACAAAAATTATCAAAAACTTCAGCAAATTTTTTAAATAAAATTTTAGTCATTTTAACAACCACTTGAAACATCGCAAGCTCGTTGTATAAGTTTCTAAAATGACACTGATTGTGTAATTCTTGTACAGCAATTTCTTTTGAAGTATGCTTTCATCATATATATATATATATATATATATATATATATATATATATATATATATATATATATATTATATATATATATATATATATATATATATATATACCTGTCTTTCGCTTAGCCCTGTCAGCTTTGCTAGTTCTGATTTCTTGTCAGTCTCTACGAAATTTGATGATCTAAACGCTTTCTCGAGTATGTCTTTTTGCCATTTTGGATAACTTTTTCTGTATACTTCCTCAGTCCTTGTTTTACCTGCGGGGAAAAAGCGAACAAAATAAAAATCTTCAAAAAAATATCCAAAATTAATGCCTTGAATATCTCCTTTAAAAATAGTGTAAAAAGAAAGAGTAAAATTAAATAAGTCCTTAATGTAAAAAATTAAAATAGTAATATATATATATATATATATATATATATATATATATATATATATATATATATATATATATATATATATATATATATATATATATATATATATATAACTATTTAAGGAAACAAACAAAACGATATGAAGGAAATTACATGAAAATAAATGGAAAAGCAGTTTTGTTCATTTCAAAAAATCACTTTTAGTGGAAAGCAACATTTCAATATTCTGGAAACAAAATTATCGGGAAGCGAGGTGTGCAAAATATTACGTAATATGAATCAAAAGTTATATAATTTAATTAAGTAATGAAATAAACGAACAATTAAGTATAAAAAGTTGAACTATGGTATTCAAAGAATTAACTCTCCTAATTTGTCGAAAATCGGATCTGTAGTTATAGAGATATAGTTTGTAACCCAAAAAAAGTAATTAACGGTTAATAGTTTTTAATAAACTGAAAAAATTGGAAAATCAAGAAAAACTGTTTCGTGGTATTCGAAACTCTATAGTCAAAGAAACTGAACATTCAAAAAAATGTAAGCCAACGGGATTAAGTTTCTTTAAAAAATCTGGTATCGGTATCGGTCATTTTTTGCAGATACCGATACCTAAAAATATATCGATATTCACTCCATGCCTAATTATATATATATATATTATATATATATATATATATATATATATATATATATATATATATATATATATATATATATATATATATATATATATATATATATATATATATATATATATATATATATATTATATATGTGTGACATCCGCATCCACATAACATCTGCATTAAATTTGATATCCGCATCGCAGTTCATGATTTTGCAATATCCGCATCCGCATCCGCAATTATTAAATACGGATGCATAAAATTTTGAAAGTTATTAATTTGTTGTGTGATGTGTTGATTACTTTTTTGGATATTAATTAATAAAGATTATTATATATATATATATATATATATATATATATATATATATATATATATATATATATATATATATATATATATATATATATATATATATATATATATATATATATATATATATATATATATATATATATATAAATCTTCCTTTCCTCCTCTTATTCGTTCTGATGGTTCTGTTGCCTCTCGTCTTAAGCCTCCTGTTCTCTTCTAATTCAACCCTGGACTACTCTGGCAATTCTCCTCCTACTACTTCTCCTCTCAGATATCCCATGCCTATACCTGTGAAAACATTTGATCAGGTGAATGGACTTCTGAAATCTATGAACGTTAGAAAGGTAAGCGACCTGGATGGCATTCCTCCCCGAGTTTTTAGGGAGTGTGATTCTGATTTGATTCCGTCCTTCGTTCACCTTTTTCAATACTAGTGTTGGAAGCGCACATTAGTAAAAACTTATTCAGAAGAAAGGTAGCCGCTCTGATACTTCTTCCTATCTCCCTATAGCTTTTACTTGTATTTTATATAAGATCTTTGAAACCCTTCTCAATTCTTAGATCATCTACAATCTCATTCCCTTCTTTCTGATCATCAGTATGACTTTCAACTTTCAAGTCTACTGGTGATATACTTTCCTGTCTCACAGATTTATAGTCTTCTGCCCTTAGGGACCATGGGGAGACTTGTGTGGTGACGCTTGACATATCTAAGGCATTTGACCGGATATGGTATGCGTTACTGCTTTCCAAGCTTCCCTCCTTTTGGTTTCCTCCTCCTATTTGCTTACTTATGTCTAGCTTTCTTTTTAATCGCTCCATTTTCTGTCAATAGTAGTGTTTCTCAAGGTTCTGTCCTGTCTCCTACTCTATTTCTATTTTTCATTAATGATCTTCTGAGCTGCTCACCTAACAATATCCATTCATATGCCGATGAATCGACTCTCCATTCTTCTACTCATTTCAAATCTTCTCCCTCTTTTGCATCTAGAGTTGCCTCTTGTCTTCATCTTTCCGATCCATTCTTTATGATCTGAAAAGAATTTCTCGCTGGGGTAGTCTCAATCTTGTAAAATTCAACTCTTTTAAAACTCAACATCTTGAAATCTCCCTCTTACAGATACCTCCTAACTTTTCTATTTCTTTTGATGGTTTTCTCCTCTCTCCTGCTGACATTATAAACATCCTTAGCTTTCACATAAACAAAAAATGTCTTCCGAAACCTCACATCACAATGGTTGCTATGGATGCCTTAAAGAAACTGTTAGTTCTGTTTAGACTGAGAAAATTTATTCCTTTGCAGTTACTCCAATTATAAAAGAACCTTATCCGCCTTTGTATGGAGTACTACTCACACATCTGGGTTGGCTCAGGTTTAAATCGTCTTATGAATAGGGTTTAGTCAAAGACTAAAAGACATAAATTGTTCCGCTCTTTTTAATTCATATATATATATATATATATATTATATATATATATATATATATATATATATATATATATATATATATATATATATATATATATATATATATATATATTGTGTGTGTGTGTGTGTATAAGTATTGTGTATGTATATGTTACGTGTGTGTGTATGTGTGTATTTAAGATAAAAAATATATAGGATAAAGGAGACTAAATATTCCAGAAAATAAAGTAACAATAATGCGGAAATAATAATAACAATAATAATAATAATAATAATAATGAAGTAATAATAATAAAACCTTGAAAAAGTGAACCAACCTGGTTTATAAGGGCCTTTTCTTTTATTTTCTTTTCCTTGGTGACTCTTAAGTGGCCTTCGTGTCTCCTCTGAAAAGAAAAAAGAATTTTTTATTAATATTTATTAAATTTACACCAAACATGGATTAATTGAAAAAATTGTGTCAATTGATTGAAGGAAAGTGCCATTTAAAAAAAAACAAACAAACAAAAAAAACGAAACATGTGACACTCTAATATAATAATTTTTAATCATTATATATATATATATATATATATATATATATATATATATATATATATATATATATATATATATATATATATATATATATATATATATATATATATATATATATATATATATATATATTGAATATACCGAGAAATTGCGTGAAAAAAATAAAATGGAGTATGTATGTTTTCTGGATTTGGAAAAAGTATACAATATATTATGCAGGAGGAAGTTGTTCGAAATACTAATGGAAAGGAGGTTGAAGGCGAAATTACTTAAGGGGATCAAAACTTTTTATGCGAATTGTAGATCAAGAGTGAGGGTGAAGAGGGAATTTTCGGATTGGTTTAGCATAGGAGTATGACAGGGGTGTGTAATGCTGCCACGGTTATTTAATCTATTGTTGTATGGTGTAGTTAGGGAAATGGAGAGAGAAGGGAGGGGTATTAGGTTGATAAATGTGGAGGATGAAAGGGATGTGAACGTTTTACTTTTTGAGGATGATGCGGTGTTGGTGGCAGAATCTTGAGAATATTGGTGAGAGAGTTTGAGAGGAAATGAGCGAACATGAGATTGAAAGTCAATCCAGCGAAAGGGGAAGCTATGAAGATTGAAGGTGGGAAGGAGGAGAAGTGGAGGGAAGAATGGGGAGATGTAGAAGTGGGGGAAGGAAACTTGTGGAGGTGGATGAATTCAAATATCTAAGAATATTGGTGGAAAGTAAGGGTGGGACGGAAAAATAAATAAAGAGTGGAGTATTAGAGGAAATGAAAGTGTTGGGGTGCCTAAGAGATGTATGGAAGAAAGGAAAAATGTTGAAAGAAATAAAGATAATGTTTTAATGTATGTTTTCACCTTCTGTAATGTATGGGTGTGAAACATGGATGAAAAATGCTCAGGCGAGGAAAAGTTTGAATGTCTTTGGTATGAAAGGTTTGAGAAGGATTGATAACATTAAAAATGAAAGAATAACGGAGATTTATAAATGAAAGAGAGGTGTAGTGGAGAGAGCGGAAGAGGATATGCTAAAATAGTTTGGACATATGCGTAGAATGAATGAGGAAAGGATGGTTGGCAAAGTACTTAGATCCGAAGAACATGGGTTCAGAGGGAGGGGAAGGCCAAAGTGGAGATTGATAGATGGAGTGAGAGAAATTTTCGGTGGAAGGAATTTGAGTTTAGAAGATTGTAGTAGACTTACGGAGGACATGAGTAGAAATAGATGTTTGTAAGAGAATTGTGGGAGGTTTTACCTCACAAAGGTGGGAAATGTGATAAGTGAATATATATATATATATATATATATATATATATATATATATATATATATATATATATATATATATATATATATATATATATATATATATATATATATATATATATATATATATATATATATATATATATATATATATATATATATATATACTATCGCTATTACAACGGACATTGCTCTTCTGAACTCTCACGTCGCATACCTCCTCCACTGAGAAGGGCTCGTGCGACACGTCTTTCTACACAGTCTCATCCTTTCTCTGTCCAACTCTCCGACCCCAGACTTAACCGCTATGCTCAATCTTACATGTACTCTACTGGTAAAGTCTGGAACACACTCCCTTTATCTGTTTTCCCAACTTCCTTTGACTTGCACACTTTTAAACGTCGTGTATCGGGTCACGTCGGCCATTAGCGACCCCGAATCCGATTGCTTCCCAACTCCGGTGGATATTGGTAGGCCTTGGGCCTTTGCCCACCGGAGGATAAAAAAAAAAAAAATATATATATATATATATAATTACTATATATATACTATATATATATATATATATATATATATATATATATATATATATATATATATATATATATATATATATATATATATATATATATATATATATATATATATATATATATATATATATATATATATATATATATATATATATATATATATATAATATTGAGAGAGAGAGAGAGAGAGAGATATATATATATAATAATATAATATATATATATATATATATTAT
>SEYY01007553.1:0-7500 GCA_009176605.1 Armadillidium nasatum
AGATGTAGTTTTTCTTTTGATCTTAATCCTTGCAGAATTAGGTTTTTGCATTTAATAGATCTGGCAAACTCTGTGCCTGATATAGTTTTAATGCTTAGATCCACCGGAGAACCTGATAGATCTAACCTTTTAAATAGAGAGTCCTTAATAAATGAAGTATTAGCCTGGTGATCCAGCATTGCATAGGTTAATACCCTTTTCTCAGGGAAGTCGTGATTATAAACCCAAATTGGTAGTATCAATGCCTGTGTCTGATAGGAAACATTGTCCTCGCTTGTATCTATCTTATTTACGATAGCTTGCTGATTCGTTTCTCTTCCATGACAAAAATTTTCTTCTCTAGTTTCCACTCTATTTTCGGGTGTCCTTTGCTCGAATGGTATTCTTATCTCATGCAACAACGTATGATGCGATCTATGACAGTCCTTACAGCGCTTTGGATCTTTACAAAATTTGACTACATGCCCTGGTCTTAGACAATTCCAACAGAGTCTCCTTTCATTTACAAAATATTTCCTCTCTTGAATAGGGATGTTTGTAAATTTATTACACATATTAAGAGCGTGCTCTTGTTTACAATAAATGCATGTATATGTCTTCGTATTTTGGTTTCTCTGATCGTTTACTATGGTTGTTTCCGTGGCGAAACTACGTATATTTCTATTGCTTAGAGCTTCTTTATAGTTTGGTTTTCCGCTTCCTCGATCCTGTCTTTCTACTTGTAAAGTAGGAGCGGAAAAACGTGCTTGTCGGGCTTGATCGTTGACAAACTTTACGAAATCTGTAAATGCTGGGTATTGTCCCGAGTTTCTAGGTGTACTTTCCACAAATTTGAAAGCGTACTCGTTCCACTTGTGAATTAGATGGACCGGCAGTTTCTTTAATAGAGGATAGAATTCTATCTGAATCATCTAGCCCGTTTAAACCGTGGGTGGAAGCTTTCAACGACCTCGCACCTTTTTAAGAAATCTGCGAATTTCTGCAGCCCGGATGCATCGCCTGCCTTTATGAATGGCCACATTTTTAGTTCTTCTTTAAGTGTGCTTGATATTACGTGCATATTGCCGTATCTTTCCTCTATCGCTTCTCTTGCTTGTTTATAGGCTTCCACTGAATCTGTGGAAATGTAGGCGTTTACGAGTTCTTGAACTTCTCCGCTTGTGTACTTATACAAATAATACAAAAGCTTTCGCTGATCTTTTACCGTAGTTTCAATGAGAGTATGAAAGCTAATTCTCCACGATGAATACATAATCGGATTACCATTAAAAGTGCTGGGTTCAGGACGATGAAAGGAAGCATTTTCCATTAATGCGCTAATCGTTGAAATGTCTGCCTGTGGTTTAAATTCATTAGCGCTTGGATTCAGAGTCGCTTGATACTGCCCTTCACTTTCTTCTCTTACATAGTCTTCAACTCGAACTTCATTTGCTTCTTCGTTTGGAATCCCGCTTGAGCTTGGCACAGATGCACACACTTGTTGCTTTGTAAGTCTTGGGCTTTCCTCTGAAACATTTTGTAAGCCTGGTGCACTGTTCCTTTTTTCTTGTTCTGCTATTGAAGTATACATTCGAATTCCGACTTCCTGTGCTTCGCCTCTGATTGTTTCCAGCCTTTCTTCTTCCTTATCTATGGTCTCGAACATTTCTAATTCCTCCATGGTATCACTGTAAGCTTGTAGAGCAACTTCCGTTTCCTCCTGCAATTGTTCTAATTCCTCTAATGTTTGTTTTAGTTGATCTGCGTCCTTACCTTGGATTAAAGCTATCCTGCTTTTGTTTATAATTTTTTCGAACTTACCGTATGTTGCTTTGAAATTCTTTTTAAGATTAAACAGTTTTCGTTTCGCATTTTTAAGTACTTCTTCCCTAGCCTCCGTATCGCCCTCTTTATCTGCACCTTTGGTGCTACTTTTACTCATGTTGATCAAGGCTTATTTTTTATGATACCGATTAAATTGTCAATTAACCTTTACAAACAAAAAATAATTCAGCCCTACAAATACAAAATTACCACACCTCCTAGCGATAAAGACCACAAGAAATATATTTTTTATTTATTATTACAATATGCAAGATATAAACAAACAAGTAAATGCATAAACAAAAAAGTAAACAAGGTTTTAAAATACAATATACCAGTTTTAAATGCAAAATAATGCGTGCAATAAAATAAAGGGTTCACTAGGAGGGGGTAATGTAAACACCAGTATGGAAAGTATGATAAATATGAGTTTATTCCGAACCAAAAATTTCACCTTTAAAAAATAAATATGATCACTGAGCTTCCTTGGCAATGAAAACGACAAGACGTATCTTTATTTGCAATGCATGAAATGTAAACAAGTAAACAAATATCAAAATATAAATGCAAATAAACAAATGTAAATGTAAATAATAATAATAATAATCGCACACAATAAAATAAAAAACACGGGAAAACACCAAGGAGCACAGTAATCCACAACACCACGACAAAATATAATAAATACAAATTTATGCAAACCGTAAAATATATATATTTTTATTTATTTTTTTTATATTTATTTTAAACACTTTGTAAGCCTTTTTGATCAACACCTTTACAGTAATTATAATTGCAGTTGTGAGAATTATAGTAGTGATAGCAAGAATAATAATAATAATAATAATAATAATAATAATAATAATAATAATAATAATAATAATAATAATAATAATAATTGTTTTTAAACACTAATAATAATAATAATAATAATAATAATAATAATAATAATAATAATAATAATAATAATAATTCACAAAATGCACAATATTATTAAAATATATATATATATATTTTTTTTTTTATTTTTATTTATTTATTTATTTATATTTGTTGGCTTATAATTTTCCGTTTTCTCTCTTGCACACGATCTTAAACTCTCCTTTGGATGGAGAAGCTCTCTCTCAGTTGTGTCTTCGTTAGCGAGAAAATGAGGGAGGGGAATTTCTTAGCTCCAACGTAGGGTCCTCGTATGCTTACTGCGGGGCAGCTTGACAACTTCGACGATTGATTGCGTGACTTTTTGGTTTTATTTCTTTTTCAATAAAGCTTGTAATTTCTTCCTTTTTTTTTTTTTTACAACTGTGTGTGGCTTACAATTTCTTTGAACTGCTTGAAAGCCTACACTTGCTTGAGCCTATTCCATTTACTTGAATCGATCACTTGAAATGTTTAAATCCGATTTGCTTAGCTCTCAGCGTTATCGATTCACTTTATCGATTTACTATTAATGGCTTCCGAGATGAAAGCCAGCTTGTTCTGAATTCTACTACGATTTGACTCAGGTAAAAATATAGGATTCTTGCTTGAAAAACTTTATTTATACAGTTCCTATATTAATAGCAGGTAAATCTGCAAAACAAAATTAACACCATAAGATATAATTACATAATAAAGCAAAATAAACGAGAAAAGATTACAGAACACAATATAATGAGTAAGCTCACCGATAGTGATTACGTAGAACTCAGAATCTAGACTGGGGCTTTAGAGGCAGGGAACGAACTATATATATTATTCTATGTTGACTCTTACCGACAAAAATATCTCGAGTAGTTTCAACTGCTGAGGCATTCACATATATATATATATATATATATATATATATATATATATATATATATATATATATATATATATATATATATATATATATATATATATATATATATATATATATATATATATATATATATATATATATAATCTTTTACTACATTTATTTTTTTGTAAATGAGGTTTGAGAGTTGTAATATTCCGCAAAGTTACAAGGAATAGCAATTAATTATTATTATTATTATTATTATTATTATTATTATTATTATATAGAAAATAATAATAATAATAATAATAATAATTAATAATAATAATAATAATAATGATAATAATAATAATAATAATAATAATAATAATAATAATAATAATAATAATAATAATAATAATAATAATAATAATAATAATAATAATAATAATATATAATAATAATATTATATATATTTATTATATATATATATATATATATATATATATATATATATATATATATATATATATATATATATATATATATATATATATATATATATATATATATATATATATATATATATATATATATATATATATATATATAGATATATCCACGATTATTTAATTTTTTTAGAAAGAGCTTTGAGTTTCGAATATAATACAGGCACACGCTTCATTTTTCCTTTAATTTTCAAGTGACACCTGTTATAGGAAGACAATAACGAAATTTTACTTTTCCTCATATTTGAATTTGAGGAGTCATAATTTTATTTAGAAAATTTCTATTTGCGGTAAAGGTGTTAAATTTAAATATAATATAGGTATACAAACTGTTCATCTTTTCTCAGATTTTCAAAGCATTCCGTTTTTTTTTTTTTTTTTTTTTTTTAAATATACAGTTTTTTTACTTTACCAAAATTTTAACACTGACTTGGCTAATGTTTTCACGAAGGGGAACTTTTTGGGACACTCTGTAAATTCTGAAATAATTTTTTTTTACGATAGATTTTGATTTGTAGTTTTGAGGGAAAATTATGTATATGTACAGTCGTGAACAGAAGTTCGTTCCTATTAGGCTGGAAATAAATATTTATATAAAATGGAAATCATGTCATAAAAGCTCTATTTTGAATAAAAAGAAAATAAAAACATTGAGCGGGGCTTAATTGAACTGTGATTGGCTGAATCTGAAATGATCCCTATTTTATATAAATATTTATTTCCAGCTTAATAGGAACGAACTTCTGTTCACGACTGTACATACATACAAATCACGAATTTCAAATCAATACATTATGTAGGATTAAAAGTTATGAATTTTTTTAAATTCAAGTACAATTTTGTATAGTAAATGTTTTAAGCAAAATTCAAATATTTTAGGCTACATTTCAAGAACACCAAATGCATCTACATATGTATTAACTGAAAGCTGTATCATTGTCATGACACATGACCTCTTTTCAATGGAGAAAGTGTGCGAAAAAAGAGTTGAGAAGAGCAGTGTTCGTTCAAATTGGGACAATATACAGAGAGAGTGACGCAACAATTATTTGAACTGGCAGAAAGAGACTGGAGACAGTTAGTGAAAGCGAAAGAGCTAATAATAGCATAAACCCTATACTCCTCCTTTTAAAGAAGAGCAGTATGTGTGAAACAACCCTAGATGTGGGAGGGGTACCACATTCAGGGGACAGCAATACTCATGGAAAGGGTAAGCAACTGTGATGGAGTGAAGAAATTTTGAAATCGACACAGAACATCTGACGTCTTTGAAGCATGATTTGAAAAAGAATTAAAATGATTCTGACATGAGAGATCACGAGAAGAAGAAACACCAAGAATATTAAAACCGACGAAATTTTTACTTGTGTATTTTCGAAGATATCATAGTTGTGTGGAGTTGTTTTGAGTAGAGAGATGGGATTTTAAAGATATTGAAAACAACAATCTTTTTTTTTTCACTCGAACTTTTTTTTAAAAAAAAGATAGATCAAAAGGAAGTTGCATGAAGGCTACCCTCCTAGAGTGAATTAGTTATTGTTGGGTGAAAGGAATAATGAAGTGTGGAGTCATCGGCATTCTAATGGATAGTTGATGAGCATTAGTGAGAACATTAATGAAAAATAGAGATACATTTGGAGATAAGACAGATCGGTAAGCAAAACCACTATTAGTGATTTAAATGATTAAGGGTGACCGTCTATATCAGCTGCTATAGAACAAGCTGCAAAAGAGATGGATAAGTTAAGATGATAAGAACTCAGGTGTGTATCGTATCCCATGTAAAGATTGTGAGAGTGTTTACATTGGAGGAACATCTGATTTCATAAGAAGAAAATACCAGCACAATTATGCACTTCGCATTGGAGATGAGAACTCTGCCGTGCACAAACATAGAGTTTTGAAGAATCATAGAATTGGAATGGATGATATGAAATCGTTGGTGAACGAAGACAATGTTAATAAAAGACAATTTGTTGAATCCTTTTTATTAAAAATGTTAACAATTTTAATATTCATGGTAATAATTTTTTACTTGATGATTTTACTAATAATATCGTTAAAAAATTTTCCAAATTTTCAATCTTTGTTAAAAATCTTAATAACTTCATTTAATTAACCAACTAACTTTTAGGATTATTTTTATACTCAACTTTTTAATTTTTAATATATTAAACTAGAGCCTCGAAAGCCTCGCTCATTTTTTTTTTTTTTTTTTTTTTTTTTTTTTTTTAATTTGTGTTTTTATTTTCCTGTGGGGTTTTTAATTGTATAAACCAAAACACGGTTATAGTGTTCTTTTTGTCTATATATATATATATATATATATATATATATATATATATATATATATATATATATATATATATATATATATATATATATATATATATATATATATAGGTGCAAGTTCCTTTCGTCCCAACATTTATTTTTTATAAAAGAATTTATGGATTCGGACAAGTTATTGTTTAAATTTAAAATATTGCGAAGCTCCAAATGATTTAATATATATATATATATATATATATATATATATATATATATATATATATATATATATATATATATATATATATATATATATATATATATATATATATATATATATATATATATATATATATATATATATATATATATATATATATATATATATATATATATATATATATATATATATATATATATATATATATATATATATATTAATATATATAATAGTAATAATAATAATAATAATAATAATAATAATAATAATAATAATAATAATAATAATAATATAGATATCTAGCCCTTGGAAGCAAAGTTTAAGTGTGGTTTTATTGCGTGTATAAAAATTAATTTTTTTTAAAGTTATGTTACATTACATAATTTGATTAGACTAAGTTACGTTACGTTAGATTAAGCTTGGTGTAGGTTAGGTTAGGTTAGGTTAGGTTAGGTTAGGTTAGGTTAGGTTAGGTTAGGCTAGGTTAGGCTAAAGGTAGGTTAGGTTAGGTTAGGTTAGGTTAGGTTAGGTTAGGTTAGGTTAAGTTAGGTTAGGTTAGGTTAGGTTAGATTAGGTTAGATTAACTTATTAGTTAAATTTTAAAATAATAATAATAATAATAATAATAATAATAATAATAATAATAATAATAATAATAATAATAATAATAATAATAATAATAATATTTATTTAAAAGCATATAAAAATGCAACAATTTAACTTTAAGAAATATTTATTTATTTATAAAAAGGATGTATTTTTTTTAAAGGCTCAAAAGAATTGTTTTATTTACATTTGTAACTTTTTTGGACTTCACAATAATTTTAATAGGATTAATTTTGTACGATTATTTCCAATTTTTAGTTTTTAGTTGAAGCCAATTGTTGTTCGATTCCTATCATTTGTCATAAAAAGTAAAATGTTGGATGAAACGGAACAACCTCCTATATATATAT
>SEYY01007554.1:0-10000 GCA_009176605.1 Armadillidium nasatum
TTATGTTTTCTTATTCGTGATACGAATTTGTATTTAATAAAAATTTACACTTCAATAAAATTTTTATTCCGTGGGAATCCAACTAAAATATTGGTATTCATGCATGAGATCGACGCATCAAACGGTGAATTCAAGCTGGGTTAAATACACATTAATGAGAAGACACTTTTCCTTTATCTTTTCGCGCTGTTCTTCTTCAGTTCGGTTTCGTTGTTCAATAGAAAAAGAATGACATGCAGAAAGACGCTATCACGAGCTCGATTCAAAGTAGGGGGTGTATGTGAAGCAGGAATTCAAGAGGTGTCAGAAATATATATATATATATATATATATATATATATATATATATATATATATATATATATATATATATATATATATATATATATATATATATATATATATATATATAATATATATGGATAACTGATATTTATCTATGATAATCACCCTCCTCTCTTCTAATATACTACATGCACAAACTTTTCCAAAGTTCTTCATGCAGAAAACCAATAATCATGAGCACACAAGCTGCAGCTCTTTTGCCAAAAAATGTACGAATAAATCTCTCTTTTTACTTTTATTTACTTTTTTAATTCTACTGGCTCTTCAAAGGCCTTCTTATGTTTGAGCCACAAGGTGAAACTTTTTCTCTCCGGAAATTCATTTTCTAAAATCTCCATTTTGAGTCATTTCCAAATTCACCATACAAAATAGCTCTCTTCTACCTCAGTCTAAGAACTCACTGTAATTAGTTAAAGCTAATTGTTTACAAGGATATTATTGTAATTTGTTGTAAAGGTATCACATGTTTGATGGTACAAGTAAAGTAAAAGTGAAACATATTCATGAATTATTTTATATATTTCCAACGACGTAAAAATTTTCTTTTTCAAAACAGACTTTATAAACTCCCAAAATTTCCAAATCAAAAAATACAGAAAAAAGAAAAAGCAGAAATTGAAAAGACTCAGTAATATGTAAGTGGAATTCATTTTGTAATTTTTAGTTATTTTGATTTGGAGGACTTCTGAAAACTGTGTCGAATTCCTTGTGTATGTCTATTTGTGAAAGATAACTTTTGGTAACCAAGATACGTTCACATAATTGTTTGAATTTATATTGGAAATCTGAGTATAGAGTAGCTTTGACCGCATATTTAGGTCCTTAAATTTTTCAGATGAGTTTTCTGATTGTTTTAGTGATGACCAAAAACGTACTTCCAACACTTCACCTCTTATCATGTAAATCTTTCAGATCATCACCTAATTTCTGTACCCTATTCTTCCTTTCCATGTTTTCTGTTGAAACGGCATCCACCTTACATATATATATATATATATATATATATATATATATATATATATATATATATATATATATATATATATATATATATATATATATATATATATATATATATTATATATATATCAGTCTATGTTGAGGGCACGGAGAGCAAACCCATTGTCGAAAATGGTAAGTTTATGTGGCGTTCCATGCAAGAAATTCATTAAGTCTCTTAACTTACTTCAGTATCAGAGCCCAAATGCTACTCTAACACAGAAACCAAATCAACTCTTCCAATTAAGAAATAATGACCCCAAACAATTCAACGGATGGATTTACAACGGTTAAAAGGAGCCTCTTTTAAGAATACGAAATACACTTTGCTGAATAACGGTACAGGACTGTTTAAATTGCAATAATTTGAAATAAATATCAAATATTTTTCATTATTATTATTTCTATTAAGACATTTTTGTTCTTATTTTTCTTTATTATTATTGTTATTATTATTATTATTATTATTATTATTATTATTATTATTATTATTATTATTATTATTATTATTATTATTAATGATGGCAATAAATGTATTTTATTATTATTATAATCAAGTAATCAGTGTCTGTTATTTTCATTAATGTGATTGTTTTATCTTTAAACTTTTTTCTTTATTCTTTAATATTTTATAATAATATATATATATATATATATATATATATATATATATATATATATATATATATATATATATATATATATATATATATATATATATATATATATATATATATATATATATATATATATATATATATATATATATATATATATATATATATATATATATATATATATATATATATATATATATATATATATATATATATATATATATATATATATATATATATATATATATATATATATATATATATATTATATATATATATATATATATATATATATATATATATATATATAATATATATATATATATATATATATATATATATATATATATATATATATATATATATATATATATATATATAAATTTTCAAATGATTTAAACATAAATTTAAGATTGATCAATAAATTTGTTTTTTACAACTTTACACAAGCAAAATTTTCGATGCAAAATCTGGACCTAAAAACGAGAAGCCTCAACTTGTTCAGTACAGAAGAGAAGTTGATCTTATGAACTTTGATATATTCCTGTTTATAATTATACTTCCCTGGTATATATATATATATATATATATATATATATATATTATATATATATATATATATATATATATATATATATATATATATATATATATATATATATATATATATATATATATATATATATATATATATATATATATATATATATATATAACAAGCTCGGGTTTACATCTTTGTAATTAATTAACATTAACTCTCCTATGCTGAATTAAAAAAACATAATATTTAATCTTTAGTGAGGGAAATTTTATATATATTTCAGTGTCATAAGAGAAAATTCAATCTAAGAACCATTGAACGTTTATGCAAAGCAAATACACACACATAACCTTTATGAAAGCACACTCAAGCACCTGAGTTTCGGTTAGAAACAAGAGATGAGGTTTAGAAGAAGAAAGATGGTGTTCGACAAAGGGGAAATTAGAAAAAAGACCGCGAATGTTGCAGAAATTAATGAAAAAAGAAGACTGTGCACCGGGGCAAGCCGGACGCCGGGTCATGGCGGCACCATCCCCATCATCAGAGGCCGCCAACTCCCAAGTGATGATGAGGTGAGGGTGGATGAGGGGCATTCTTTGGATGCCGCCCCTCTAAGCATCTCCGAGGCAGCTGTCGGTTTCGCCATTTTGAATTTTATTTTATAAAGGTAATGTAAGAGTAAGCGCTTGTAAATATGTATGTAACACGATATTCATTTTCAAAATCAATTTTCTTCTGATTCAAAAGAGCTCTGAACGCTTATCTTGCATGTTGATTTTTTTTTAACGGAGAATCTCTTTTTAAACCCCAGCAGTAATCCGCCATCTTAATTACATTCCAATGTCCTTGATGTCTTTTTTCCATACATTTTATATCTTTGTGAAATCTTCCACCTTGTTCTGTACTTGCTGCATCAAGATTTTCAGAAAACTATTCTAGGTGAAAGTGAAAGAAGTGAATTTTGAAGCTAAAGATGCAATACGTTTTTAAGTTTTTCTATTATATTTCCTACAACAGCCCTGTAATTCGGATCTTTTTTATTGTCTAAAAAACTTTTAAATGACATTTCTGAAACCAATTCATGCCTCTTTTTCCGCTGCATTCATTGATTTCTCAAAATGTTTATCTTTTATTAAAAGCCTTATATCTGGGTTAATAAATACTCCCTCCTTCTTCGACTTTCAGATCTAATAAGTGTTGAAAAACATTATTTATATTTTGAAAATATTCAAAAAATTTATCCAAAGAGTTTACAAACTCTTTCATCAACCCTAATTTAATTTGCAAAGGAAGGAAATATACATTTTCCGAATCCACAAGATTCGGGCGAACAACGTTCTTTCCTCCTAGATCAAATATTTAGTTTTAGGACATATTTCCCTGATAAAGTGATGGTTATAAGCTCTACAATCATATTTACAACTAAAACATGGCATTTCCGTTTAAAAACTTTGCTGTCCTAAATCATGGTTAAAAATCTGAAATCAAAACAAATTTGCAGGCTTTATTCCTGAAATCTAATTTCATCAAGGAGAATGGAAAATTTCTCATAAGAGTCCCTCAGAAGTACTGAATGAAAATGTGGTACTGAAGGTAAAATGTTGCCATTATGCAACAGAGACCCTTTTAAGTTTCTCTCATAAGAATCACCACTGTTACGAACAGTAGAAAATAACTGTATATATTTGAAAACTGAAAGTAGTAGTTCTTCTTCTAAAAAGAAGGCAGTAAATTTGTTTTCTCATCTTCTGTACAATGTAAAAGTTGTTTTGAGACAGGCAGATTACTGCTATTTAAATCAACATCCGAATTTAATGGAACATTTAATGATGAAGGAGATGATGGTATTGGTAAATCAGGAAATGTGGTACAAGTCTGACAGCACATTCATTGCTGGATAACCAATGTTCTTCAAGGTTTTGCAGTTGTAGATCTTTACTGGTTTGATTAAGCACAAATAACAGTGATCGTGACTCACTGGTTTTCATCCTACTATTGGAATAGCAAATGGTAGAGGTTTTCTTACCATCTGCCCATTTTCTCAAATGCTCAACACACTTCGAGACAAATTTCATGTGGGGCCCATTTCCTGTCCTGGTATCCAAGCTAAATATCGAAATTAACCTGATCCGCAATTTAATAAATTTTGTTGTATTGCGTGCTTTTTTTTCACCACAAATATATCTCATATTAACAAAATAAATCTGGACTATTTCCCCAGTCTGTAGACAAAAATAGTTGTAATGAATAACACCACAAACGTTAAAATGAGCACAATACATATGTCTTACCACCTCAAATGAAATGTTTTAAAATTGGCGATGTTTCGTCATGTAATGTAAGATGATATAGCAGTACCATCTGTTGGAAACTTTTGCTGTGGAAAGTGAAATATTTTGCTGTTCGTATAACGCCGCCATCTGATTTAGGTAATAAATCCGTTTTTATATAAAATAGAATACAGTCACAGTGTATTCGTTTTCGATTTATTACATAATCGTGTAAACGTAACATGAAAAACTGCAAAAAATGTGTGATTAAAATTACCATAAAACACTTGCAATTTTCAAAACCCAAGAATAGTGCTGGTCTGCGATACTAAAGTCATCTGTACGATATATATATATATATATATATATATATATATATATATATATATATATATATATATATATATATATATATATATATATATATATATATATATATATATATATATATATATATATATATATATATGAATTTTAATATCAAAAAGTGATTTTTATAATTTGGTGATGTGAATGAAGCTTGTTTTACATATTCACGCTATCTTCCCTTCCAGAATGTCTTTCCGTGCAACTTCTCATCAGTTGCTTCTTTATTACCTAACTCCATAACTGCTTCAAATGGGTTTTTTGCTAATGCCTTCCACTGTATTCGCCCAATTTATCTTAATTACATATTAGAAGTTCCTTTCTTTATGGGCTACAGTTATTATTCCTTTACGGTTTTTCATTTGTTTTCATTGTTTTAAATTTCTAATTTCTCTTCCAACAATTTAAAAAAATTATTTTCAAATTATAATAATAATAATAATAATAATAATAATAATAATAATAATAATAATAATAATAATAATAATAAGTTTTTATATAGCTATATCAGTTATCCTATTTATTCACAATAAATATATATATATATATATATATATATATATATATATATATATATATATATATATATATATATATATATATATATATATATATATATATATATATATATATATATATATATATATATATATATATATATATATATATATATATATATATATATATATATATATATATATATATATATATATATATATATATATATATATATATATATATATATATATACAACCTTGCGTGATAGAAGGAAGAGCTACTTCATTTTTAAATTTCACACCAACTTTATATCAAATACATGATAAGAAGCCTGGAGTTATTTTGCGGCGTTTCGTGGCTGCAATTACACCCACATCAAATGCAAGTCTCATTTTAAGACATTTTCCAATAGAAAGCCATTTTCCTTAGGAAATATAATACCGTTCCCTACAAACACACACACACACACACACATATATATATAATATATATATATATATATATATATATATATATATATATATATATATATATATATATATATATATATATATATATATATATATATATATATATATATATATATATATATATATATATATATATATTATATATATATATATATATAGGTATTCTTTTGATATTTTTTAATTAAATATTTAATAATTATCTATTTTTATATGTATTATTATTATTTTTTTTTATCTAAATGGATATGATAATATGAGCAGATAAAATGCCGAAATACCAATTTCTTTTTAACGTTCCTTTCTTTAGTCGTCTTAAATTACTGACTTATATGTTAATCAATCCAGATCAAGAGACACTGAAAGGGAGTCATAAAAGATAGTAATAATATAATATATATATATATATATATATATATATATATATATATATATATATATATATATATATATATATATATATATATATATATATATATATATATATATATATATATATATATATATATATATATATATATATATATATATATATATATATAGGTATTGTAACAAACGAAAACGACTTCAAGCGAGGAATACAAGTGGGTCGATAGGAGACGAAAAAGGTGACATAAAAGAAGGAGATATTACAGGTGTTGACGCAGGATTTGCAGGAGGGATACCAGAGGAAGAAGATGTAGATTCTGCGGATGTGGAAGGTGCATGACCTGAGGATGGATGAACAGATGTAGAAGCAGATGCATAAGGCGCAGACTTTGTGGATGGAGTAGAATAAGAGAATGTTGAAGTGGAAACAGGTATAAAAGTGGGTTTCATAACGTTCAATAGAAACCTAGTCAGACCTGACATTTGGAAGATGTAGTTTGAAGCACTATTCTAAAACGCTCATTAACTAAGGGTCCTGAAAAGGGTGTCTTTAAAGCCCTTCTGATGCGATGGACTAGGGCATACATAATTACAAATGGGTACCTGTTTCCAAGGCTTCCGTTATATAAGAATTGAACTGAGGTAGATGCAAAGGCGGAAGCACGTGGGACTAAAGTTCCTTCTTGAGAGACAAAAATCTCTTCATAAAGGTGTCAAAATCTTGCTTGTTCTGAGGGGCAGAAGCAAAGAGGTCAGCAGGACAAAAAGATTTAAGATGGTAGTCTGAGGTTCATAGCCGGTGAAAATAATTAAGTGTCATGAGAATGTTCAGAGAAGAACTCCCTCTCGAACTAGTTACCTCTGTCTAGGATAATGTAAAGTAACACACTAATTCTGGAGATCCACTGTAAGAAAGTATACAAAACGGACTTTGCGGAAATGACAGGACAGAAAGGAAAAGGACATTTAATATCTATGTGAACCATCTCAAAACGCTGCGAAGGGAATTGCAACAGTGCGATAGAAGACTGTGCACTTTAGAAGCCTGGCAATGATGGCACTCTCAAATCCATAAGTGGATGTTCCTACCCAAATTGGATCAAAAATAGCGTGCTTTAATAAATTTAAGGGAAGCTTTACCAAAGGATGGACATATCATAAAGGTCGTCAAAGAGCTGCCCTGAAATGGACGGGTATAAAAGGACAAGTATGAGGTGTCGAAACGTCACACCACACAAGAAAGTTGCCGCCCAGGGAAAAAGATATAAGCGTGTCTCTTAAAGGAAGGAGCTCTGAATCTGCGTCTTGAAGGCGAGCAATGGAGGGAGACGTCTAAATCATACAGAGAAAAAGAAGAGACAGACCGAAAAAAGTCAGCAACGACGTTGTTGGAGCCTTTGACATGAATCATAAAGGAAACGTTTCGTTACGTTAGAAGGGGCAGATGGCGCTGCTGACGGTCGTTCTTCGCTGGAGTCCAGTTATAAAAGGCGTTAACTAAAGATCTGTGGTCATGGCATAGAGTAACGTCAAGCGCTTCAAGAAAAGGTTTAAAGGTCTATAGAGGATAAACTATGTGAGAAAAATTGAGGAAGTGTCCAAAGTAAAATCCGATATTATCCAAAAACAGACGAAGATAAATATAAATTGAAGATAGGGGATACAAAGAACTGGCATTGGTGGAAGATTGAAAGATTGAGGCATAGAAAGATCCACCGAAGAGATGTAAAACTAAGAAAGTCCAAAGAGTATTGAAAGGAGAGGTACCTGTTAAGAGACAAAGCGTGAGTAACGTTCGCAAAGTAGATGGAAGATGCAACGAAGATAAAAAGCGAGTTCTTTCCCAGAAGAAGCGAAAATAGGGTCATTCATTTAAACAAAGCGAAAGGGACATAACGAAAATTATAGTCCATGTAACTCTGAGAGGTGGCTCCAGTGCTACGTTGACCAAATGGCATGAAAAAGAATTCAAGCAATCCAAAAGGAGTAATGACTCGCGGTTTTTTCCACGTCAATTGAATGAACATGGATCTAATGGTAGATCCTCCTCAGAAGATCTATTTTACTAAAGACATATGCACCATGTAGTTTCTAGGAATGCTGTGGATTAAAAGTAAAGAATAGCGGTCGAGTATAGTCAGTATTAAGAGCTCTTAAGTTCCCTTCAGGATTTTCACTGATTTGGTTCCTTTTTAGAGGAGATGAAAGGGAGAGGCCAACGGGATTTAGAGGGAAGGATAATATATGTTTTTAAAAGAGTAGAAAATCCGTGCTTGGCAACGGCAAGCTTGTCCTCTGCGAGACGCTTCACACTGGCAAAAATAGGGGCTGCACCCCGAATTTGAGCCTATGAAACATCCAAAAGGAAGAACTGGAGCTGCTCAAAGGGCTAAGAGGTGATGACAGGATGGAGAACTCACGTAACATTTGGTCTGTCTCAGGAGAAACGGAAGTATGGAAAAGAATAAGAGAGAGAACTTCAGTGCGAGAAAAAAAGTTGGAACGAAGATCAGTCTTAGGGTCTAATATAGTGAAATACCTACAGTCGATGCTAAAACCGTAGTGATGGAAGAACTTCATCTTTAGCGAGAGCTTAACAACTTCGCAAACCAAGAAAGTTCACTGAAAGTCTTCCCTTAATTTTGGTAGACGAAAAGTCGCATTGAGCTCGCCATAACACTTAGCAGGGAAATCATTAGCCGCAGATGCAGATACGGCGAAAGAATTTAAAGGGTATCAGTTACCTGAGGCGAGGAGATAGCAGTGGCAGAGGCGCCAGTGTTCGCCACATATTCTACCTTAGTACGAAAAATCCGAAAGAGGATGTAGAAACAGTTGTTAAGAACGAAGTTTTAATCATGACCTGTGTCGCATTTACAAGAGGTGGATTCGGAGAGTAATGGTGTAGGCTGGTATGAAGTACTCTTTCAAGTTGGAGAGCGAGGCGGTGAATGCCTGTCTGAAGTACTTGCCAGAATAGATGAATGAAAAACTGAAGTCGGAAAGAGGAGAGGTGAAGAAGTCGAAGAAGTCAAACGAGAGGATAGTGTGACGATGAGTTCCTTTTACTCAGGTAGGGAGCACCGTGGTGCACATGAATGTGCATTAGCTCCGTAGTACAAGTGGCAACTACAGACTTTCTGCCGCTGTGATTCCACCAAAAGACGGGAATACCTAGCAGGTTTAAAAGTATCTCGATATCAGATGAGGTGAGAGGTGAAATCTGACCCAAGTTAATAGGTAAAGCATCTAGCATGAAGTTACATGAGACTACCTGGCAGAACGTAGGAGTATGGTCAGCTTGTGGTAATACGTCGAAAGGAAGAACAGATCAAACCATTCAAACAAAAAGACCTTACACAAAATTGACAGTAAATCTGTCTTAGGAGACAGATTAGCCACGAAGCCTAGTAAAAGATGGGCTATTACAGTGGCATATATCTCGGTATCTGAAATAACTCCATATAAAAGGGAAGTCTACTGTGTAGTATACTAGTAATGTTTCTGATATTGGTTGCAATTATTTAA
>SEYY01007554.1:12500-15000 GCA_009176605.1 Armadillidium nasatum
AGATTTAATATATTGGATAACTTTATATTAACTCCCACATCATAAAGATACATATGCGAAAAGAACCTGGTTTTGATTAGTTAGGAGGGTGAGCATAGCAGAGATTTATTGCGGTGTGGGATGAAATGTTGATGGTTAAAGGAGTGAGGATTAGGTAGAGCAAAACGGAGATTATGGTGATTGGCAGGGAACAGGAGGAGTTGAACACTATAATGGCAAATATCTTTGGTATGATTTGGAGCTGTGAATGATGCTACCCTAGAACTGAATCATACATGTGGTCAGTTAAATCTACCACAGGCCTCAATATATCCACTATTAAAGGATAGAAATATCCCGCTAAAAGTTTAAAATATAATATGCACAAGTATATTAAAACCTATACTAATCTATGCTAGGCATGCGCAATGGGAGCTTAATAAGAAAGTTAAGAGCGGAAAACAGAATTTTGAGGTAAAACTGCTGACAGAGATAGTTGGGATAACAAGAAAAGACTTTGGGAAACAATGTTATAAGATAAGGGAGAAGTTGGGAAAAGATAACAATAACATTTATAGAGAAGAGTCTGGTGGTATAGTCATGTAATGGGAATGAATAACCACTGATTCCCAAAAGGGTTCTACGAATAGAGGTCCATAAGGGAAAGGGGAAGGAAGACCGATAATCAGATGAAGAGATAACATTAAGAGAGCGATAGAGAGATAACGTTAAGATAGCGATAGAGAGGAAAAGATAAAGCATGTATTATTTATTGATGAAGAGACAAGAGTGTATGAAATTGAACAACGATGGAGAGGTTTCATCCTGGTAGCCAGACAAGAAATTGGTGAGAGATTGGTTATATATATATATATATATATATATATATATATATATATATATATATATATATATATATATATATATATATATATATATATATATATATATATATATATATATATATATATATATATATATATATATATATATATATATATATATATATATATATATATATATATATATATATATATATATATATATATATATATATATATATATATATATATATATATATATATATATGAAAGGTTGACAGTTTTCTCGATACTTTCAGTTCAATTGATGAATGCTTTTTTAGTTTTATCACCGCCAAAGGCATTACATTTACCAAAAATTATCGAAAGTCGCAGGGCTGCAAACTCTCTTTCAATGTTTTCAGAGATACTTTAGAAATGAAGAACTAAAAAAAATTTTTTTAAAGTTTTATAGTAAAGAAACTGAGGGCATGAAACTGTTATAGTAATGAGATATCTTCGTGTCAGTCTTAATGATGGATTAATAAAGTGGAGGTGATTATTATTTTTTTATTTTTAATATATATATATATATATATATATATATATATATATATATATATATATATATATATATATATATATATATATATATATATATATATATATATATATATATATATATATATATATATTAAGTGGTTACTTTTTATTTCTATTATTATTTCAGAAAGTTCTGAAATATTGATGATAAAATATTTATTTATAATTAAACATTAAAACAGTGAAGAGGAAAAATCATTCAAAAAGAAATTACTTCCTGCTTTTGTAAAGCTTTTGTGGTACCCAAAGAAACACCAAATAATAATAAAAGCAGAAGGAATAAAATAAAACCAGAAGACCAACATATAGGAAAGAATTCTACATATAAGTCTACATTGGGATATAGGTAGAACTGATATAAGAAATCAGAACCCCTAACCAGGGCAGGTTTAGTATAATATTTGAAAGTTTCAGTGAAAATACCAATACTCCATATACCACTAAACGGAATTTTTCCTGTTTCTTTTTATAATGCTGTTATTTTTAACAGGGAACTAAACTAGGAACCAATTAATAGAACTTAATAAGAAACGACACCTGAATTACTGAAGCAATACCATCTCAAAATAACCTATTGTTAATATACTTCATCATCATCAATTTCAAAACTATTCACTTTAAAAACAGTAGAGAAGGTTTGATAAAAAATACTAACAACTAACAGGATGGTGAAGGTGGGTGTAAGAATTTAGTTTTTTTGCATCAATTATAGTCATTCATTTTCATTATTTCATTCATTATTTTATGTTTACATTTTGTAACATGTATAAATAAATTTATAGAAATGACCAAAAAAGAGAAATTATATTATTAAAGTTAACATAAACCAAAAGTTCTTCGATTATTATTATTATTTTATTTAGCGAGTGAAAGGATTAGGTAAACATTTAACTCATTAATGTCATGTACCTATTATTCTTGTGCATGTTAATTTGATTTATATAATTGTAAATAAAACCAACACATTTTTCTCGCATTCTTTTCCTCACTTAACTGCATTACTATTAGCTTGCTTGCAACATAATACTTAGTGGTAAGTTTTTCTTTTATTTATATGAATTAATTTCTTTTATAACATTTAATTTATTTTACTTGCTTGTATTACTTTTTCTCAATAG
>SEYY01007554.1:20000-24389 GCA_009176605.1 Armadillidium nasatum
AAACTTTAAAAAAATTTTTTTTAGTTCTTCATTTCTAAAGTATCTCTGAAAACATTGAAAGAGAGTTTGCAGCCCTGCGACTTTCGATAATTTTTGGTAAATGTAATGCCTTTGGCGATGATAAAACTAAAAAAGCATTCATCAATTGACTGAAAGTATCGAGAAAACTGTCAACCTTTCTATATATATAATATATATTATATATTATATAATATATAAAAATAAAAAAAAATATATATATAATATATATATATATATATATATAATATATATATATATAACAATTCTCCAATTTCTTGTCTGGCTACCAGGATGAACCTCTCCATCGTTGTTCAATTTCATACACTTTGTCTCTTCATCAATAAATAATACATGCTTTATCTTTTCCTCTCTATCGCTATCTTAACGTTATCTCTCTATCGCTCTCTTAATGTTATCTCTTCATCTGATTATCGGTCTTCTTCCCCTTTCCCTTATGGACCTCTATTCGTAGAACCCTTTTGGGAATCAGTGGTTATTCATTCCCATTACATGACTATCCACCAGACTCTTCTCTATAAATGTTATTGTTATCTTTTCCCAACTTCTCCCTTATCTTATAACATTGTTTCCCAAAGTCTTTTCTTGTTATCCCAACTATCTCTGTCAGCAGTTTTACCTCAAAATTCTGTTCCCCGCTCTTAACTTTCTTATTAAGCGCCCATTGCGCATGCCTAGCATAGATTAGTATAGGTTTTAATATACTTGGGCATATTATATTTTAAACTTTTAGCAGGATATTTCTATCCATTAATAGTGGATATATTGAGGCCTGTGCTAGATTTAACTGACCACATGTATGATTCAGTTCTAGGGTAGCATCATTCACAGCTCCAAATCATACCAAAGATATTTGCCATTATAGTGTTCAACTCCTCCTGTTCCCTGCCAATCACCATAATCTCCGTTTTGCTCTACTAATCCTCACTCCTTTAACCATCAACATTTCATCCCACACCGCAATAAATCTCTGCTATGCTCACCCTCCTAACTAATCAAAACAAGGTTCTTTTCGCATATGTATCTTTATGATGTGGGCGTTAATATAAAGTTATCCAATATATTAAATCTAATTATTGTCTTTATTGTAATAGTTTGAAATTTTTTTTTATACTTTTAACGGTTTCTCAAAAATTATATTTTTTTTCATTATTTTAAAACTGTAAATTGCCAATGAGTTTAATGCTTCTAAAAATACTTGGACTAGGATTGGACCAGGAGACTTGAGTTTTTCAATGAGGATCCAAATCTTAAATTTTAGACAGTCTCAGAGGTATTTCACATACCGGCAGGCAAGATGCATTAATATAGCCATGCCATTACAAGGGTCATGCATAAATAAAATTTAATAAATATAGGAAGAGTTAAGACTTAATAAAATTAATAAGTGTTTAGTCCATACAACTTAAAATTAACAAAAATATTAATATGGTCAAATGATTATATTATTCCAGTATTAACTGTTACGAATGCCAATATAATTTGATATTAAAATTAAAAAGTGCAAAATTTCATCAGTGTTTTGATCAAAGCAAATATTTATGTTACTAACTGATAATATATATATATATATATATATATATATATATATATATATATATATATATATATTATAATATATATATATATATATATATATATTATATTATATATTAAACATTTAAGTAAATGGACGTAAGTTGACCAAAACTCCAACAGCTCTTTCTTAAATGAATTTAAAATCTTAAAAAGAATTGAAATTATGTTCAGGATTTCAATGTTCAAAGCCAACGAACCGCCGTCAAATGAGAGACACTTTGCCAGGTTTAGAGATACTTAATGATCTTCATTTAACATATAATATATTATATTATATATATATATAGTATATATATATAATATATATATATATATATATAATATATATATATATATATATATACTATATATATATATATATATATATATATATCTTGCGCTTCAGATTGGATTTTAATATGCAATAAAAACTTGATTTAATAATTACTTTTGATATTACACAGCATTGCATACCAGTTCAATTTATACGATATAATATATATATATATATATATATATATATATATAATATATATATATATAATATATATATTATATAATATATATATATATATATATATATTATATATATGTAATAGAGCTAAACAAATTAGAGATAAAGAAATACTTACCTCATCAAGCGGTCGAACCACCGCATGTTGCGACTGAGATCGACAAAAGACTCGGTGCTCTACCGCTGAGCTATCCACGAACCCAAAAAAGTTCGCTTCAAAAACAGTTCAAGCAACCGATCTTCCCGTCAAGGTTCACTCACCAGGTTTTCACCCTGTTCTCCCCGCTCCTTATTAGTTATTATTTTTTTTTTTTTTTATAAATATAATTATTTTCTTAATTGTAAATAGAGCTAAACAAATTAGGGAAATTAAGAAAGCTTTCCTCCTCCGTGATCGGACCACCGTATGTTGCGACTGAGATCGACAAAGACTCGGTGCTCTAACGCTGAGCTATCCACGAACCCAAAAAAGTTCGCTTCAAAGAACAGTTTCAAGCAACCGATCTTCCCGTCAAGGTTCACTCACCGGTTTCACCCTGTCCTCCCCGCTCCTTATTAGTTATTATTTTAATTGCCACTTTTTATAATTTGTTTAGCTCTATTTAAATTATAGAAAATGATTCTACGGTTTATAAAAAGTGGCAATTAAAATAATATAAAAGGAGCCGGGAGAACAGGGTGAAAACCTGGTGAGTGAACCTTGACGGGAAGATCGGTTTCTTGAAACTGTTCTTGAAGCGAATTTTGGGTTCGTGGATAGCTACCGTAGAGCACCGAGTCTTTGTCGTCTCAGTCGCAACATGCGGGGTTCGACCCCTGATGAGGTAAGTATTCTTTATCCTCTAATTGTTTAGATCTATTTACAATTATACAAATGAATCCACGGTTTATAAAAAGTGGCAATTAAAATAATAACTAATAAGAGTGGGGAGAACAGGGTGAAAACCTGGTGAGTGAACCTTGACGGGAAGATCGGTTGCTTGAAAATGTTTTTGAAGCGAACTTTTTTTTGGTTCGTGGATAGCTCAGCGGTAAGCACCGGTCTTTTGTCGATCTCAGTCGCAACATGCGGTGGTTCGACCCCGATGAGATAAGATTTCTTTCCCTTTTTGTTTAGCTCTATTTACAATTAAATGATTCACGGTTTATAAAGTGGCAATTAAATAAATAAAATATATATATATATAATTATATATTATATATTATATATATATAATATATATAATATATATATATATATATTATATATATGGGTAGAAAATTTTGATTTACATAGAATAAAATAAATGAGGTATAAAGTACACTACCTTTACAGCGCAACTCAAAGATGATTTTTCATAAATAATTTATATAAAAGAAAGAACAACATGATTTTGAACAACGACAACAGATTGAATTATTAAATAATTGCAACCAATATCAGAAACATTACATACTACACAGTAGACTTCCCTTTTATATGGAGTTATCTCAGATACCGAGATATATGCCACTGTAATAGCCCATCTTTTACCAGGCTTCGTGGCTAATCTGTCTCCTAAGACAGATTTACTGTCAATTTTGTGTAAGGTCTTTTTGTTTGAATGGTTTGATCTGTTCTTCCTTTCGACGTATTACCACAAGCTGACCATACTCCTACGTTCTGCCAGGTAGTCTCATGTAACTTCATGCTAGATGCTTTACCTATTAACTTGGGTCAGATTTCACCTCTCACCTCATCTGATATCGAGATACTTTTAAACCTGCTAGGTATTCCCGTCTTTTGGTGGAATCACAGCGGCAGAAAGTCTGTAGTTGCCACTTGTACTACGGAGCTAATGCACATTCATGTGCACCTCGGTGCTCCCTACCTGAGTAAAAGGAACTCATCGTCACACTATCCTCTCGTTTGACTTCTTCGACTTCTTCACCTCTCCTCTTTCCGACTTTAGTTTTTCATTCATCTATTCTGGCAAGTACTTCAGACAGGCATTCACCGCCTCGCTCTCCAACTTGAAAGAGTACTTCATACCAGCCTACACCATTACTCTCCGAATCCACCTCTTGTAAATGCGACACAGGTCATGATTAAAACTTCGTTCTTAACAACTGTTTCTACATCCTCTTTCGGAGTTTTCGTACTAAGGTAGAATATGTGGCGAACACTGGCGCCTCTGTCACTACTATCTCCTCGCCTCAGCTAACTGATATCCTTTAAATTCTTTGGCCGTATCTGCATCTGCGGCTAATAATTTCCCTGCTAAGTGTTATGGCGAGCTCAATGCGACTTTTCGTCTACC
>SEYY01007555.1:0-10000 GCA_009176605.1 Armadillidium nasatum
TTCTTTTAACTAATTTTTCGGCCTTTTCATTGCCTAATTTGTTTCTCAATGTTGCAATGATTGGATGGTTGTGCACATTGGACCATCCATCTTGGATCATGGTAATTTGTTTTCCTCTGAGAAGCTCCGCCATGCGAAGCTCGCATTCACCAGCAACTTCATCCAAAAGGCCTTCGCTAAGCTGGCGTCTCGAGGGAGGTTGGTAAGTTGGTAAAAATAATTTCTTCATTTCGGAATCTTCTGCAGCACTAAATGGAATATTACACACACAAAAAAAGGCTCGTAAACTGCAAATCCAAAGCTGCTTTTAGTTTTGGTGGGGTTGAGATCACAAAACTGTCTATCTTCACTTGCTTGGTTACAATAGTCCCCAGCATTGATGCAGCACTTGGTCCACTTGGACTTGGAGTCGGTGTGGGTGTTCTAATACTAGTTGCTGGACTGACTGATCTTGGTTCTACAGATACAGGTGATCGTGATCTAGATCTAGATCTACTTTGGCCCACAGGCACAGCTGGAGCTGGTGAAAATCCAGTTGCCATTTCAACATCACCATCATCACTGCTACCTTCACTTTGGCCAATAAGTTTATATTGATCACACTTTCCCAGATGGGCTCTTACTCTTTCAATTTTGTTGCTCACCAGATTACTGCAATGGTTGCATTTTCTCTTCTTCACAGTCTTTCCATTTTCTAGAACATTTACACTCTCAAACTCTCCCCAAGCCAGGTCTTTCAACCTCCCACCCCTATTCATGATTTAAGATAGAGAAGCCTTTCCACCTTAAAGTTCTGTTAATTGGATGCTATAATTTAATAATTATTGATTAGAAATTTAGAAACACTTGAAAATATAAAGAATATTCTTAAAACATTTGATTTTTTAAAAAGGGATAAATAAACATTTTTACATTACTGTAGACACACTCAAGTTGCATGTGTCTACTGTAATTGGAAATGAAATAGAAAGTGTTGTATGGTACAACACTTTTTTGACCAAAAACCCAGAAAACCCATCAATTCCCCGGGTTTTTGGCAAAAACCCACCCGGGCTGGGTTTTTCGGGGAAAAACCCTAGTTTTTGCCAACCCTGGACAGTAGGAGGTAACAGAATAAGGTTTGCTGTCAGCACACTCAATTGCACCTGAGTTTCGGTTATAAACAAGAGATGAGGTTTAGAAGAAGAGAGATGGTGTTCGACAAAGGAGAAATTAGAAAAAAAAACCACGAATGTTTCAGAAATTAATGAAAAAAAGAAGACCGTGCACCGAGGCAAGCCGGACGCCGGTTCATGGCGGAACTATCCCCAACATCGGAGGCCGCCAACTCCCAAGTGATGATGTGGTGAAGGGTGGTGGTTGAGGGGCATTCTTTATATGCCGCCCCTCGAGGCTGCTCTGATTTTCGCCATTTGGTTTGTTTTATAAAGGTAATGTAAGAGAAAGCGCTTGTAAATATGTGGGAATATGTGAAGAAAAGGGGTGGAGAGGTAGTGGGAGCATAGACACTCCAGCATGAGGCGAAGGTAGACTAGAGACCCTCTGAGAAGGTGAATCGTGAAAAGGAAAGAAACAAAGGACAAAGGAGTGAAACGGAATGGTCTAGCCCACCCTATCACTCCGCGGGTTATGCCCAATGGGGGGGTACTTGCATCGCTTCCGACGGCTCAACGTTCTTCCCCTATAATATATATATATATATATATATATATATATATATATATATATATATATATATATATATATATATATATATATATATATATATATATATATATATATATATATATATATATATATATATATATATATAAGATCTCTCTTGCTGTTCTTGTGAGCTTTGAAATGAAGCTTTTTGGGCATCTGCACTGCTGCAAAATAGTATTGATTTATGGTACAAAATTGCCTGAGGATCCTTCTTTGTTTCTTTTCCTTCTTTTTGTTGTATCCTCAGAAGATTGCTTTACAGCCTCGGTAAAATCGATATTTTAAAGTTGTCTATAGGTCTGAGAAGTTTTTCACCCTACTTGGATTTTTCTGTTAGGCAGGAGTTTCGGAAACAATTTAAAAGCAGTACAGCGAATGCTCAACCAATTTTTTTTAAAAAAAAATAAATTATCTAGAACACAACTAGGTTATAAATTTTAGTGGTTGGTTTATTAACTTTTTATTTTTAATTTTTTATAACCATAAAAAAAAAGTTACTCGCCGAGAACATAAAGAAATGTTAACTGTAATAACACTGATTTTCCAAGAAAATTACTTTATTATGGACTTTTTTTAGGTTGAAAATCAATATTAATTTATTCATTAATCAAGTTTACGCAGCTTAAAGTCAGTGTTTAAAGGTTTAGTTTATGGTCTCTCTCATCTAATCCCAAGAGCTAGAACATCCAATACTCAGCACGAAAAGCAGAGCCAAACCTTTCCTAGTTAAATACATCAATGTGTAAGTCTAATTTATAGCAAATTGAAAGACAAAAAAAAAAAAAAAAAAGAAAATAAAAAAACTTGGTCAGTCAAAAATAAACTAAACTAAAAATTATTAACCAAGTTTTGTCAAATCAGGGAGCATTAAGCCAGACCAATTCTCAGAAACTGGATCCAAAAATGCTCCTAGAAATAAATAAGAAAAAGTTCTCGATCTAAGGCCATAGCATAAATTATACAGTTAAAAAATTAATCAAATATTTGCTGGTAGATACAAAAGGCCGTTGGAGTTGTAATTATAAACAAAGTTTAAACTCACTTATATGTTACATTTTTGATATCACTTGTGAAAATGGAAAGATGTCGAACCAAACCATGAATTACAATTTCAAAATTTTCAAGGATATTGCCATTCAAAAATAAATTAACTAATTTTGAAGATATTTGAAATTTTTAAAAGTAAAAAAATATTTTATCCAATATAAAAACTTAATTTCCAATAATATATATCCCAAACGGGTCTTATTTAGTATATCTACACTAGCCGATATTTTTTATAGCCACTTTTTCGTATGCTCTCTCCTCTTTTTTTTTTTTTTTTTTTTTTTTTTTTGCCATATTTTTATTTTTTTTTATTTTGCAAAGACAATTATAGCCAATATTTATTTAAAGTTTTATTTAAAATTAAAAGTTAAAATTATATTAAAAAATATTCAATGAGTCATAAATATTTTACATATAAATATATTTAATATAAATAAAAAAAAAAAAATTTTTTTGAACAGCAACCTTAGGCTTTTAAAATTATAGACTAAGTATTCTATTTTTCCAGTCGTTTTGTTTTTTTATTTGTATATTCTGTTTATATATATATATATATATATATATATATATATATATATATATATATATATATATATATATATATATATATATATATATATATATATATATATATATATATATATATATATATATATATATATATATATATATATATATATAACTTCTGATCTTTTACGTATTTCTTGTTGGAGCAGGGAAAACATGGTCGTTTTCAATGCCTCAAAAACTCAGTTACTCCATCTCTCTACTCGACACAATCTTCCACACAACTAAGATACCTTATTCGAAAACACTCAACTCAAATCTTCATCTCCTTAATATTCTCAGTGTTTCTTTTTCTAGCGATCTTTCTAAACAATCTTCTAAGAGGTTGGGTGTTCTGAGGCGCCTTTGTAATTTCTTTACGTCACCCCAGTTGCTTGCTCTTTATATGGTAGGGGTGTTGTTCGCCCCTGTATGGAGTATGCTTCACACATCGGGAGTGGTTCCACTCATACAGCTCTCCTGGAGAAGAACTCTTACTAACTCTCTCTAATCTCTTTCTGCCCGTCAAATTGTTGCGTCACTCTCTCTATTCTATTATTATTACAATGGACACTGCTTCTCTACGCAACTCCTCCATTGAGAAGAGCTCGAGCCACGCCAATTTCTACGCACCCTTATCCTTTCTCTGTCCAACTCTCAGACATACTTAACCGCTGTGCTCAGTCTTACATATGCTCTACGAGTAAAGTCAGAAACACACTCTCTTTATCAATTTTCCCAACTTCCTTTGAGTTGCACACTTTAATGCGCCGTGTGTCAGGGCATATCGGCCTCTAATGAGGAACTTTCCAACTCCTGTGGAAATTGGTAGGCCTCCGGCCTTTGCCCACCAGAGGAAATATATATATATATATATATATATATATATATATATATATATATATATATATATATATATATATATATATATATATATATATATATATATATATATATATATATATATATATATATATATATATATATTTTTCTTTTCACAAAATAATTAGAAGATTTAAAATATAAGTGCAGTTGTGCTATATAAAGAAGGAATATCTTTTTCCTTTATGAACAAATATTTTCCGAGTTAGGAAATATAAAAACTGTATATATGCTTTCACTATTTTATCCAGTGTGGATATCTTATATATTTTAAGTTTCAATTGTATTGGAGATATTCTGTTGAATTCTCCTTCTTGGATTTTTGTAAAATTGTTTTTATTTTTAAATTTGGCAACACTTAACACGATACCACTTCCAACGTGACGTGACGATGAGTCGATGACACATTCAGAAAATTTTTCAAATACAGATGACAAGTTACTCATTTTTAAAAATGTAAGGTTTTTGCTTGTTCGTTATGTCTTCAAAGTTCGAAATACAAATTAAGGTATGAGGTTATATATTATTCCTTATTCTCCTCTTTCTTACTTAACCTTTCAATTGACTTCTACTCAAATATACACCTCTAAACGTTTCTTTAAAATATTTAACATTTATATTAAGGAACTTTGAGGAACATAAGGAACATTATTTCTTCGAAACAATTCGTAGTAAGTGGATTTATTTAAATGTAACACGAATTTCATCCTTTCTCTTTCAGGTCAAGGTTAATAAATAAACACCAAAATTCAGCTCCACGTATTTTTTTTATAACTATAGAAAACTAAAACATTTCAAGATAAAAGAAGTTGGCAACTACGAACAAAACGGATCATAGTCAGTAGCATGTGCAATATATAAATATTGCATTTTGCAATTTTAAAATCTAAGCAAATTTTGCATAAAATTTCAAAATTTCAAAAGATATTCCATTGTACTTCTTTAAATAAAAATCGAATTATATAAATCAGTTCTTTATTATTTTTTTTAAATAACTAATGCTAGATATTTTAAAGCTCACGATATAAGAAAACTTAAAAAAAGAAAATAAAATCTATAATTTAAACAATTTATTTGGCTGGGGTAAAGAAAATTCAAAGTCCAAAGATATTTTTTTACTAAATATTTGAACCCTTTGAATTCTATCTTTAGACATTTACTGTAAAAGGCAAAATCTAGGTTAAAATGCAGTTTAGGAACAGGAAAATAGAGACAGTTAGAAGCCCCAAGGGCTTATCGAGACTGCCCCAGTCCAAACAAATAATAACAATAACAATACTAATACATGCATGAAAGACTAGGTCTATCCCATCACTAGTTATCAGTTCATCCATGCATAGTCATGCATAGATAAAAGTAAAACTAAACCCCATTATACATGCTATATTCAATGAACCATCATCCACTACAAAAAACTGCCATTAGGCTTAGTCAAAGGTTGATCTGTTGATCTAAAAATTCATATATACCCGCCGATTTGGCTTAGTCAGATTATTCTATATAATACCCAAACCATCCATATATCTATCTCTTCATAGCTCTTATTTTCAAAGCCAGAAATCATCCTTGTTGCTCGACGTTGTACTCTCTCCAGCATATCTATGTCTTTTCTTAAATGAGGTAATAAAAGTAAATTTTTATTACCTGGCATTTAGTTGTTATTCAAATATAAACTGGAAATTAATTTATATTAAAAAAATATTTTAATAGGGGGTGGGGGATCACTTAAGTCCGCAAGAACATCTACAAAAGTCTTTTTAGAGGAACCAGGCTTGGGTTGTTAAAGTAGCATCATTTTAAAATAATGATATGGTACAGAGTCTACTACTCCTAAGCTGACCGTCACAGAATGTGCGGGCGGCTCTAATGTTAATTGGAGATATTGATTTTTGGTTTCAAATTTGGGATTGCAATCCTAGAAGCTATTATTCATATAATGAATCCATCCCTTGCATCGTTGCCACACATTGCAGCTGATGCTTCAGTAACAAATTCACTGCTTGTGAATGGCACGGAAATCTTAAAATATCAATTTCATTAGGAACGTCCAAAATCATTGTCTTTAGTTTGTAGCCGCAGAGCTTCCCGCAATTACTGTAATTTTTATACTGTGGTTTTTTTTACTCTTCTTTTTTATATTTGTGAACTAGGCTATTAGATACCTCCTTTTTCTACCGAATTCTTGTTTTTGTGATCAGCGTGTATACTTTCAATATTTTTCGTTACAACTGTAATCAACTTCATCTGTTGCAACATCAACTAGTGTTTTTCAGATATTAAAGTGTATCATACAATTACCACCATATTGCACTTCAAGCAATATTTTGTTTACCAACACAGATGAGAATTAGGTTCTATATAGCCAAAGTTGACATTTTTGTTTTTTTGTTTTTTTGTTTTACTAGTATTGTCCATTGCAAAGGATTTTAGTTTGCATTCCTTTTGTTTATACCCTCCTTTCTTACCTGCACAGTGTCTTCAGGGTATCCTTACCACATCAGAAGGTGCTGCTTGAATACCAGCCATCAGTGAAGTCTGCTTCCTTCTCTGGGTATTACCAGGCTGACACTAGGTATTATCAACATTATTATTAGTATTATTATTATTAATATATATATATATATATATATATATATATATATATATATATATATATATATATATATATATATATATATATATATATATATATATATATATATTAATGATGGATCGGATGTCATATTTTCCAATTTGCGGATGCGGATGCGGATGTTGATGTTGAATTTTCGAAAGTGCGGATGCGGATTTTGAATTTTCGAAAGGTTCGGATGCGGATGCGGATGTTAATTTTGATGAGGATGCGGATGTTAATTTTGATGAGGATGCGGATGCGGATGTTAATTATATATATATATATTTTTTCTATCACCTTTCCCACTTTATAAAAATATTTGAAAATAAATTTAAAAAAATGATTGTGTACGATAAGCGATGATCTAACAAACCTAATTCGACTTTATTTAACCTGAACGACCGAAGATGGTCGTTGTATACAGGCCTAACTGATGTATTACACCATATATATATATATATATATATATATATATATATATATATATATATATATATATATATATATATATATATATATATATATATATATATATATATATATTTAACATCTTTTACAATTTTGTTAGTCATTAGCGAAATTAGTTATTCAAATTTCGGAAAATTTATTTTAAAAAAGTGACATTGCCAGACGTACGATTCTTTCCAGCGTTATAAAAAAGTAAAATTTACTTACATAATAAAATTATTATAAGAATTTATTTTTTATTTCCTAAATTTTCTTACCTAAAATTCGACAAGGGTTTCAAAAATATAATCCTTTTTAACGTATGTTCAGTAGTTTTTTAAATATTTAAGTATGTAGAAGTGCAGTCTGGCCTATATATATATATATATATATATATATATATATATATATATATATATATATATATATATATATATATATATATATATATATATATATATATATATATATATTCTTGAATTTTGAATTATATTGACAAAATTCTGGGGGTTAGCTGGCAGTCTGAGAGGGACCAGGCTCCCCTGTTTATACTTATGACACTGGACATGTCAAAAGTTTTGAATAAAATCTGGCATGAAGCTTTTATTTCTAAACTTGCATCCTTTAATATGTACTCTCTTGATTTTTTTTCCAGTCTCTCTTTAGTTGTATTAAATGGCCACCGTTCATCCTTTAAGTCTATTACTAATGGTGTTCGTGTTCCTCAAAGATTTCTCCTATCCCTGTCTTATCTATTTTCATTAACGACCTTCCCTCTATTACTTCATTATCTATCCTTTCCTATGCCGACGACTCCAACTTTCATTGCTCCATTTATTTTTAAAGACGTCGTATAACAAACTGAAATGAGAAGTGATCATACGATATTTTTTTCAACACAGTCTCATCCTTTTTTCTTTATCACCTTTCTGACTCCAAACCTAAATCTATGTTCAATCTTACATATACACAACAGGTTAAGTCTGGGACTCTATGCTCATTTGTCTTCTTTCACAACTTCCTTTAACTTCCACACCATCAAACACAGTGTATCGGACACGTCGGCCTATAATTTAGACCTCCATAGGATTTTCCAACTCTAGTGGAAATTGGTAAGAATCTAACTTTTACCATATATATATATATATATATATATATATATATATATATATATATATATATATATATATATATATATATATATATATATATATATATATATATATATATATATATATATATATATATATATATATATATATCGAAAGCCTTTAATTAGTCTGGCACAAAGCTTTGATTTCTAAACTTCCCTCTTTCGGAATCTATCCTTCTCTCTGTGACCTCCTATCTAATTTCCTTTCTGGTCGTTCTATAGCAGCTGTTGTAGACGGCCACCATTCTTTCTTTAAATCTATTAACAGTGGTGTTCCTCAGGGTTCTGTCCTATTCCCAAAATTTTTTTATATTTTTCATTAATAATCTTCTTTCTATTACTTCATCTCCTATCCACTCCTATGCTGATGACTCCACCCTTCATTACTCCTTTCAGTTTTGAAGACGTCCCTCCCAAAAGCAGTTAAAAGACTCGAGAAGGGTAACCTTGAAGAAACTATCCTCTGGTCTTTCACGTATTACAAATTGGGGTATAGAAAACATGGTAGTTTTTAATGCCTCAAAAACTCAGTTCTCCCATCTCTCCATTATCTTCCACACAACTATGATGTCTTCTTCGAAAACACGACTGAAACCTTCACCTGTTCTTAACATTCATGGAGTATCCTTTTCTCGTGAACTTTCTTTTAAAGATCACAATACTTGCCTTTCTAAACAAGCTTCTAAGAGGTTGGGTATTCTGAGGCCCCTTCAGAATTACTTCACGCCACCCAAGTTGCTCTCTCTATAGGGTTGTTGTTCGTCCCTGTATGGAGTTTACTTCACACATCTCGGGTGGTTCCACTTGTACAGCTATTATTCTTGAGATGGTGGAGTCTAGGGCTTTTCGTTTCATCAACTCACCTGCTCTCACTCACTCTCTCCAATTTATTTCTCCCCGTTGAATTGTTGCGTCACTCTCTATACTATATTACAACGGACACCGTTCCCTTGAATTCTCCCTTAGCATAAATCGTCCACTGAGAACTAAGTCCAAAGTCTCCTTTCATTGTCAAACTCTCAGACCCCAGACTTAACCGTTATGCTCAATCTTACATATACTCTACTGGTAAAGTCTGAACAATACCCCCTTTATCTGTTTTTCCAACTTTGACTTGCATACTTTCAAACGCCGTATATCTGGACATGTCGGCCTTTATCAACTAGGATTGAGTTTTTCCAACTCCGATGAAATTCTGTAAGCCTCCGGCCTTTGCCCACCAGAGGATATATATATATATATATATATATATATATATATATATATATATATATATATATATATATATATATATATATATATATATATATATATATATATATATATATATATATATATATATATATATATATATATGAATATGCGTGTGCCTCTGCGTCTAATTTGGACGATAGCAAACCTACTTAAGGAAAAGCAATAGAAAAATGGTGGAAGAGGGGTGGGTGGCGGGAGGGGGTGTCAAACTATAATTTTGCCCCGGGTAACAAAATTGATAGTTACGCACCTGAATATTACTAAATTTAATATTGATATTACTTTTAAAAATGTTTATAATTATTATTTTGTTATTTATATTATTATTATTACTTAATTTGCTATTTTAA
>SEYY01007556.1:0-2500 GCA_009176605.1 Armadillidium nasatum
ATTGTAAATGTTATCGCTTCACGATATCAGCTATCATTATAAAACTATACTAAATGTGTTTCAAAGATTCCTGTTTTCTTAAAGTGGGTCTCTTTTCGATAATCTACACTTTCAAAGTAAAAATTTCTTGAACAAATCTTTTACAATGGAGATTTCTCATATCTTAATAATATCAAAATTTATAGATATTTTAATTAAGATTAAAGAAAGTATTCGGATGAGTATGCCACATCCAAATTTTTATAAATACAATTGTGGCGACTTAACGTTAATCTAAGTCAAAATTTTTTTCAACTGAAGATACGAGCTTTCAAATATTTAGGTATTTCTTTTACGAACTTAACTCCTAATCCCTCAACCATAGAATTCAGTCCCACTAAATATCCTGCAACTTTTCAGAACTTCCCTTTCCTCCTAAATGTTCTTTCAGATGAGGATTTAAAAACTTTGGAATCCTTGTAAATAAAAGCACTTGATTCTACACTTAACATATATAAATCATGTATGACACTGCTGATTGCTTAACCTATCTCTCTCCTTTTCTTTTCTTTCTTCTCTGCGCCTTATATGTTTATTAATTATAGTAAAAATTAGTTAAAGATTTATTTGCAACCTTTTTATTTTCATTTTTTCTGTTCTTTGATAATACACTTACTTGGTTTCATTTTAAAAACTTTTGCTATTCACTCTATCTTAATTATTCTTAACTATTACTGTTTTTTAATTTTAATTAAGTTGATTGTAATTTTTAATTATTTAATATTTTGTTTTCATTTTATATATGTGCTGATGATGTATTGTGCTCGTTTATGCGAATTTTTGTGATATCTTCAAACAATTTTTCATACAAAACGTTTACCGTAGATCCCACAAAGTAATTCTCAAAGAAATCATTCAATGAGAATGAATAAGTGACCATAGCTAATACCAATTGTGTAGCTTATAATTTGACCTCTTGGATTTCCAAACGACTCACTTTATTTTTGTGCAAGATTTCGGAAACACAATCGAAGAACTCTGAGGATTTTAGAAAGAGGATAAAGATTATAAATTTGCATAGCAAGACGGATGTAGAGTTCCTTTTCACTAATGTACCAGCTGACATGATGATAGTATGGTTGGAAGAATCTTTTGCTGCACCTGATTTTGTCTGAAGTGTTTAGGAGACTTAAAGAACTATGTATGTCTTGTCTCACACTTATTTTTGATTTAAAAATATATATTTTAAAACAGATAAGTAATTTAAGTATGGAAGCAACCCTTCTCAGCTACTCTTAACAATATTTTTAAGGAATCATTTTAGAGAATTTTCTTCTCGGAGACCATTAGTAATCTTTGTAAATAATAAATAAATGAATGCATATGACGAAACTAAATTGTTATAAAACTTCGTTAAAGCTTGTCATTGAGAAAACAGTAGAAGAAAGCTTCCATCTTTGGATAAGATGGTTTTACATGGTGATAATGACTTTCCACGATTAAGCGTATCGTGAAGAAATGTATATTAATTCTTTTAATTCTTAAATACACAGGTGTTCCGGGTATTCGCTCTAAACAAAGAAGGGTGGAATTTTGGCACAATTTTTCCCCCAGTTAAGATCATGAGGCTTTCAACATATGAATAATGAAATCACGCATTTATGTTTTTTTTTATTTACTCTCTAATTTTGCTGAAACAATGGGTTAAACAGTTAGGAAAAAATATATTCTCCATCCCCATACAGTGATTCACACTTATTCACAGCACATTTTTGTTCTGTCTTCACAAACATACATTAGCGTTAAGTCTACACTTAAAGATATTAATTTGGTTCCCAGAGTTAGTGCACTATAAAAAAAAACTCTTCAACCCTTTAGGACCTAACGATTTAATATAAGAAGGGTATTTTTTAAATATATATATATATTATATATATATATATATATATATATATATATATATATATATATATATATATATATATATATATAATATATATATATATATATATATATATATATATATTATACTATATATATATATATATATATATATTAGATTAGAGGAAGAATAAAATAATTAATACCTTGCAAAGTTCAAAAGAACTTTTTTTCCCCCCCCCCCCAAAAAAAAAAAAAAACACTCAATAAAAGCAAACATAAAAATTTCCTATTAATAATAAATTTTAAGGCTTCTAATTCTTTGAAATTGATTGCTTATAGAATTGTATTTAGTGGTATGTGTTAATACGAAATCACAAACAAAGATTACAATAAAAGAGAGATTTCCGGTATACATTTTACTTTATTTGTTTTCATAAATTGATTTTTTAAGGACTTCTGATAAAATCTTTACGGTTTTCACATAATCTAAATAGCAATCATCAATGCCCACGCTAACCAATAACATACATTATTAAATTTCTATATTCTACCACAAATTTGCCATATTCAAATTTAATCATTTTGTTATTTTATTTTTTATTTTTGAAATTCAATTTTAAATTTGCAAGTTTTATTT
>SEYY01007556.1:7500-25000 GCA_009176605.1 Armadillidium nasatum
TTTTCTTTCCTATAAAATGCTTCTAATGACGAAAGGCTTAAATTTTTAAATCCTTATATAAAATAATAATTAATCCTATATTTAATAATACCCATAATTCTTCTTTAGTGCTTCTAATTACTTGATCTGTCTTTCATTCTTCTATCTTTTCTTTTCTCTCTTTTCGACTTTTCTATCTTCTTTTCCCTCATGTATTTAGCTTATTGATGTTTGTTAACATTTCAATTATATTTAGTACTACTTTTTAAAAAAAAATTTAAGCTTCACATATTTTCATTGATTTAAAAAAAAAGAGAAAATTTAGTCAAATGTATTTTGCAAAATTATGTTCATTCTATTTCTGCACTGAAGAAGTATTGTCATAAATGCGAAACGTTTGTATTAAAATGAATTTATCGGTTTTCATTGCAAATTTATTCACATTTAAAATTAGGTTCCCTAAGAACTCCTCTCTCTCTCTCTCTCTCTCTCTCTCTCTCTCTCTCTCTCTCTCTCTCTATATATATATATATATATATATATATATATATATATATATATATATATATATATATATATATATATATATATATATATATATATATATATATATATATATATATATATATATATATATATATATATATATATATATATATATATATATATATATATATATATATATATATATATATATATATATATATATATATATATATATATATATATATATATATATATATATATATATATATATATATATATATATATATATATATATATATATATATATATATATATATATATATATATATATATATATATATATATATATATATATATATATATATATATATATATATATATATATATATATATATATATATATATATATATATATATATATATATATATATATATATATATATATATATATATATATATATATATATATATATATATATATATATATATATATATATATATATATATATATATATATATATATATATATATAATATATATATATATATTATATATATATAATATATTATATATATATATATATATATATATATATATATATATATATATATATAATATATATATATATATATATATATATATATATATATATATATATATATATATATATATATATATATATATATATATATATATATATATATATATATATATATATATATATATATAATATATATATATATATATATATATATATATATATATATATATATATATATATATATATATATATATATATATATATATATATATATATATATATATATATATATATATATATATATATATATATATATATATATATATATATATATATATATATATATATATATATATATATATATATATATATATATATATATATATATATATATATATATATATATATATATATATATATATATATACATTATATATATACGGTATAATATTTAATCCTTAAATTACACGCTATTATGCTTAAAATAATGAATATTTAACGTCGTTTTAGTTCATTTTTAATTAAATGAAGGCCATTTATTTTTGCAGAAGAAACGCCGCCAAGTATCACGGAACAAATTTTAATTAACTTTAAATTTCTGATCTTTTAGATACAATTTTTTTCTTCTTTTTTTTTCAACCTCAATAATCTTTTGGAATCTTATTAAAATCTTTATTTGGGTTTTTATCTTCTTCAACAATTGTCTATTTTAGGAACATATTGGAATATATATATATATATATATATATATATATATATATATATATATATATATATATATATATATATATATATATATATATATATATAATATATTACCACAAAATCTGTGGGATGTAAATTTTTGTACCGTCAGTAGTGTAGTGGTTGGCGCAATGTCTTACCATCTTAGATGTCAAGGTTCGAATCCTCATTTAGCAGTATATATATATATGTATATATATATATATATATATATATATATATATATATATATATATATATATATATATATATATATATATATATATATATATATATATATATATATATATATATAATATATATATATATATATATATATATATATATATATATATATATATATATATATATATATATATATATATATATATATATATATATATATATATATATATATATATATATATATATATACAGGGTGTCCCTAAAGTCTGTTCACATAGGGAATAAGGAAATGTTTCCAGATATGATATTTATGAACAAAATTTTATTCAGTTGGAGTATTCAATAACGTTTTCAATATGATTTCCATCATTTGTGATGCACAGGCTGATGCTCTTTGCAATATTCACGCAAACGAGATGTAAGAAATTCACACTGCCGTCTATTTGAACACACTCACTCTTTATGCGTTCAGTCAAGCGTGTTTTATCTGTGATTTTTATAGAGTACACTTTCTCGTCAAGTCAACGGGGCTAAGGTCGGATGACCAAGAAGACCACTACACACTACCTCGTCTTCCAAACACATTAGGAAAATTACCATTCAGCCAATCCCTTACGAACTAGGCGAAATGGGCAAGGGCATCATCCTGTTGGAATCAGTTAGGAAGTCCTTAACCTAAACCTTCAAGCTGGAGCATTAATTGATCCCTCAGCCTGGTTAGATAGATCTCACCTATTACATATTCATCGAAGAAGAATGGTCCAAACACATGAACTTTCCATAAACCACACCACATCATACTTTTTCTCGCTACTTGATGTTTTGCATAATCAACAAAATGTGGATTTCTTTGCGTACGACCACTATCGAACATTTTGTCTGTTGAACTCACCATTCACATAAAACAAATTTTTATCGCTGTACAGCACAGAATCTCCTGTGCTGTACTGTTTTCATTCAATTTATTGAAAAACCATTCAAATATCTCAAGCCGTCTATATGGGTTATCTTTTGTTAAATGATGTAGGATTTGTAACATGATTGGATGAAATTTTTGCTCTTTTAAGATATGACTGATGATTGTTTTGGGAACATCCAACATCATGGATGCCCTCTGAAGTGATTTTTTGAGCCCAGTATATTTTTTAGCCATGACATTCTTTGGCTTCGGCTGGGTCACGTGGTCGTCCAGAACTGGTCCAAGATAGTGCCATTTCCCTGAACATTTTAACCACCTTCGCGACCGTGGAAAAACCAAATGAAGTCCTTCGTGATTGACGTGTATTAAATTCATCAGATACCTTTTGAGCGGACCATCCTTCACGTCCACTGAGAAGTCCCAGTTCAATTTTTTCATCTTTCGATAAAGCCATATATAATCTGTGGAAAAAAAATAATTATTATATATATATATATATATATATATATATATATATATATATATATATATATATATATATATATATATATATATATATATATATATATATTATATATTATTATTTTTTTTTTTTTTTACAGAACGCCGCCACTCACGGGCATAGCCCTTTTCAAGGAGGGGGCACACACAAAATGTAAAAAAAAAACTCAATCAAACACAAACCTAACGCACATCCCTCAGGTGGGCACAGACAGAAGCCTTGAAGAGTGAAAGATTAAATACAGGAGGAAAAATAGATGATGGTAGAGAGTTCCACAGAGCAGAGGTGGCTGGAAAGAAAGAGGCACCATAAAGGGCTAGCCTGGGGTTTCTATATTCACACAAAATTGGTGCGAAAGCAGGGCACCCCTTGTGCAACGAGGAAGATGCAACGGTGGAGGAATGCGAGAGGCCAATTCCCTCTAGCACCATCCATTGTAGTACCTATAGAAAAGGGATTGAGCGCCAACGTCACGTCGCAGATATAGTGTGTCAAGAGAGTTAGAAAATAGGGAACAGTTTATTAATGTTTTAGCTTTAGACTCAACCCTATCCAGAAGAGAGGAGGAGCCGGAGCCCCCACAAAATGTGGGAACAGTAATCCATACAAGGGCGAATAAGACCCTTATATATTTTGAGTAACTGTTCAGAAGAAAATAATTCTCGCAACCTGAACAGAATTCCCAGCTTCTTAGAGGCCGCTTTAGCAACCATTGTGATATGTGGTTTCCAAGACAGTTTATTGTTTATGTTAAGACCAAGAATGTTAATGTTATTTACAGGTGAGACGGGAGAGCCATTGAAGAGGATAGGAAATTTGGGAGGTGTTTTTGAGAGGGAGATGTGAAGAAGCTGAGTTTTTAAAGAGTTGAATTTCACATTGCTACTATAACCCCACCGGTAAATCTCATCCAGATTGGCAAGAATAGAATCGGAAAGTAGAAGACGAGAAGCAAAAGAGGGAGAAGATTTGAAATGAGTAGAAGAATGTTGAGTTGAGTCATCAGCATAAGAGTGAACAAAGTTAGAAGTGCAGTTGAAAAGATCGTTAATGAAAAGTAAGAATAAAGTTGGAGATAAAACAGAACCCTGAGGAACAGCACAGTTGACAGAAAAAGAGGAAGAGGTCACTCCATCTACAAGTGCCGAAATGTAGCGATCAGAGAGGAAACTAGACAAAAGTAAGCAAAGGGAAGGAGGAAATCCAAAGGAAGGGAGCTTGGAGAGCAGCGACGCATGCCATACCCGGTCGAAAGCCTTGGATATGTCAAGCGCCACTTCACAAGACTCATCGAAGTCCCTAAGGGCAAAATACCATAGATCAATAAGATAGGAAAGTATGTCACCAATTGACCTCGAGCGGCGAAAGCCATACTGGTGATCAGAGAGAAGAGAATGAGACTCCAAATGATCCAGGAAATGAGAGTTGAGGAGAGTTTCAAAAATTTAGACAGAACACAAGTGAGAGCTATAGGTCGATCGTTAGAAGGGTCAGAGCGGCTACCTTTTTTCGGGATTGGTTGAAAAAATGCACGCTTCCAGCAATGAGGAAAAGTATTAGTGTTAATGCATAGAGAGTAGAGTTGAACGAGGACAGCCGTCTAACTCGAAAGCACACTCCCTCAGAACACGAGGGGAAATGCCATCCGGGCCACTGGCCTTCCTGATGTTCATAGATTTCAGGATCCCATTCACCTGATTATGAGTAATTACAGGCAGGGACATGGGACACCTGAGAGGAGGTGTAGGAGGAGGGATGCCAGAATCGAGAAGGGTGAAATTAGATGAGAAAAGGAGGCCGAAGAGATTAGCCTTTTCAGAGGGAGTATTTGCAATAGAACCATCAGAACGAATAAGATGAGGAAAGGCAGATTTACAGAAGTTATTAGAGATATATTTGACAAGAGGCCAGAAATTTTTATCAGTAGGAGAGCCATGGAGGTCAGCGCACTTCCTTTTTATGAAAGCACGCTTAGAAGGTCGAAGAACATCCCTGCAACTATTCCGAGCTTAAGGAAAATTAGCAAGAGTGATAGGAGAAGGAGAGTTTTTCCATTCACGGTAAGCATTGTCTCTCTCCAGAAGGACAAGAGAACAGTTGCCATCGAACTATGGATTTTTAGGAGAAAAAGATTTAGTGGAAGATGGAATGAATCTGCCCATACCATCAAGGATCACTGTTCCTACCTTTTCAGCAGAAACAGAAGCATCCCCAGAGATAAAGCAAGAACCACTCGAATCATAGATTAGCAAAGAAGCGGTGCATTGCCCCCAATTAGCCAGATTAAAGTGCCAGAAAGTACGTTTAGGGCATGGTGGAGCTGTTGGAGAGAAAGCATAACTAAGAGCTATAAGATTATGGTCAGAGTTACCAATAGGAGGGAAAATGGTGTATTTATAACTAGAAGGAGTAGTGGTGAAGCATAAATCAAGTGTATTCAAGAATTGGTTAGGACGATCTGGAATGTGTGTGGGCTCCCTAATCAACTGCTCCAGATCGTTAAGAATGCTTAATGTTTTGGCCTCCCTCCCCCGTGCATCAGTATGAGAGGAGCCCAAACATTCAGTGTGATTGATGTACGTTGAAGTCCCCTAAATAGAGGACTTCAGTATTTGGATGAGAAGAAGTAACAGTCTCCTGTGAAGTAGTAAGATATTGAAAAAGAACTGGAAAATCTGTTCCATTAGGGGAGCAGTAGCAGAAACACAAGATAATTGTAGTAGTAGGAAGACAGATTTTAAGCCATAAAACATCGAAATTAGGAGATTCTAGATTTACAAGACGTGTCACAGGAGTGTTAATGTTAATATAGGCACAGACTCCACCATTTAGTCGGAAATTGTGAAAAAAGTTGTAGTTAGAGACATTAAGATTGCTGGAGAAAGAATCCCTGTCCAGCTGGGTCTCAGACAGAAGCAATAGGTTAGGACGAGAGGTAGTGAGGTGGTGTTCAATAGACGCGAGATTAGAACGAAGGCCACGGACGTTGGCAAAGTTAATAGAAAGCCCCCGTCTGTACCAACCCACACGCCCTTTTTATATATATATATATATATATATATATATATATATATATATATATATATATATATATATATATATATATATATATATATATTATATATATATATATATATATATATATATATATATATAATACCACATAATCCGAAGGATTAAATATTATACTAAATATACTGCTAAGTTAGGATTCGAACCCTGACCTATAAGATGGTAAGACATTGCGCTAACCTCTACACCACTGATGGCGCAAAAAGGAATCTCGTTGGAACTGTCCATGATCAATCAACACGGGAACAATCCCAAAGGGCTCCTCCGACCACACTTGGGCGTAGGGTTGAAGAGTCAGTTCTATCCCCAAAAGTACGCAGGTCAATAGGTATTTATAATTACCACATAATCCGTGGGATTAAATATTATACTATATATATATATATATATATATATATATATATATATATATATATATATTAAAATTCAATTACTGTCATTTTAAAATTGAATATTCCCATGGTAACCCACATGAAAAATGAGGTCATAATTTTTGAAAACTAATTAGAAAGTCTTTCCTGTGTAAATACCCATTGGGAAATGAATTTAAATCAGCTTTTGAAATGGGAAAAACAACAACAAAAAAAATAGCTAATTAGTCGTTATTTGGGAAACTGGTTTAATATTTTCTGGGGTTGGAGAGATTTTTTTTTCCGAGGCTCAAAGAACGTTCTCTAATTACCAATTCTAGTTTATTTTTTATTTTTTTTATTTTTTTTTTTTTTTTTTTTTTTTGGCATTTATTCTTATTAAGGGGATAAAATATTCAAATATTTATAATTAGATCTCTTTTTTTTAATATTATTATTAGTTTCGTTATTTTTGTGCATTCAATATCTAATTTTTATCCAAATTTTAGTTCCTCAAATTTTTTTAAAAAATCGAATTTGAAAATCACTGAAAAATAAGAAAAAATAATTTTGAATAAATATTTAAGAAAATATGTATTAAAAGATATTTCTTTTAATTATAATTTAGTAGTTGTTATAAAAATATTCTGGATTTTAATTAGCGGAAAAATATCTTCGTCAATCATAAATCATAAAGGACCAAAATAAGAAGGAAATCAATATATTAGCGGTTGTTACTATACGCACACACAAGCATATATATATATATATATATATATATATATATATATATATATATATATATATATATATATATATATATATATATATATATATATATATATATATATATATATATATATATATATATATATAGGGTGTTTCGGAATTGCACGGCAATATTTAAGGTATGGGTTCTCTACCACAATATAAACAATAAAGGTCATAAAAACATATGTTTAAAATTACTTTATATTCGAGATATCAGATGTTAAAGACGTATCTCTCTGAACATTAGCATACGTTCATTTGTTGAAAAGGGTAGTACATTTCTGTCATTCCGTATTAGAACTCTGTGGGTGTAGGTTACTCATCAGATTGTCTCGTTCTGTGCCTATACGAGTGAGTGAATTGTGTGTGTCGGTTCAAGTGGATTATCATGGGTGACACTACGAATGTGTTCACATTTGCAGAACAAACATACATGCTTTTAACGTATGGCGAGGTACATCAAAATGGTCTTGCAGCCATTCAAAGATATCGTGAAGAATATCCCAACCGAATAATCCCAAATCGTAAAACGTTTGAGGCCATTGAAAGACGCCTCAGTGAAAATGGGACGTTAAACCCTCTACGAGTAAACGCCGGTCAACAAAGAATTAGACGAACCGCTAAAGAACCTATACGTGGGATGATGAAAACCTTCATACGACTGCTACTTCACATTACCAACATACCATTTCATTAAATGTCTGGTGTGATCTTCTAGGAAACAATTTAGTCGGCCCCTTCTTTTTGCCATCTAGGTTTTCAGGAGTTTCTTACCTGCAGTTTTTGCAGGATAATCTCCCTGAGCTTCTATAAGATATTCCGATTGCCACTAGGCAGGGGATGTGGTTTATGCATGACGGTGCACCGGCGCACTATTCGCATTTTGTCACAGATTATTTAAACACAACGTATGGTCACCGATGGGTATGGCGCAACGGTCCTGTTAAATGACTACAAACGATCCCCTGATTTAACGCCATTTCATTACTTTCTGTGGGGCTGGATGAAGTCTATGGTACATTCTACGTCTGTAGAAACGCAAGAAGAGCTACAAAATCGGATTGAAGTTGCCGCAGCAACTGTCACGTTTCGTCCTGATGCTATACGAGGTGCCAGAGAAACATGGATACGTCGTGCAGAATGCTGCATTCAAGAAGATGGAGTCCACTTTGAACAGTTACTGTAAATGATGACCTGCGAAATACATAACTATATGACCCAATATCATGTTAATAAAGTATTTTGTGCTATATGTTTATATGATCTTTAATGTTTCTAATATTGTAGGGAACACATCCCAAAAATATTGCCGTGCAATTCCGAAACACCCTATATATATATATATATATATATATATATATATATATATATATATATATATATATATATATATATATATATATATATATATATATATATATATATATATATACTATATATATATATATATATATATATATATATATATATATATATATATATATATATATATATATATATATATATATATATATATATATATATATATATATATATATATATATATATATATATATATATATATATATATATATATATATATATATATATATATATATATATATATCATATATATATATATATATATACACACATGCTATACTATACGATAATTTGTCGGATTATTTAGAAAATAAAAGTTCTATAAACTCGCATTCCCGCAAAATAACGCAGAAAATATAAATTCGCATTGAATTTTTATTATTATTATTTATTATTATTATTATTATTATTATTATTATTATTATTATTATTATTATTATTATTATTATTATTATTAATTAGTAGTATTATTATTTATTATATTATTATTTATTATTATTATTATTATTATTATTATTATTATTATTATTATTATTATTATTATTATTATTATTATTATTATCACTTTACAAGTACTGAACTATTATTTTTCTGAAATGACTTAAAATTTTATGTGTTAAACCTTAAGAGTAAAAGGGAATTACTGTGTTTGCTTCTTTCAGCAGTCCCTTGTCAGAGAAATGGACAGCCAAAAAAATATTATTGTGCATATAGTAGCATTTTTTTCTGTTTTTTTGTTTAACAGTTTAACACCACTCATGGGTAATGTCCTTTTCAATTAGGGGCATATTAAAAGAAGAGGGAGAAAACCCACTCAAACCCGAACCGAACGCACATCCCTCAGGTGGGCACAGATGGAAGCTTTGAAAAGAAGAGATTAAATACGGCAACAAAAATTGTTGATGGTGGATAGTTCCACAGAACAGAGGTGACTGGAAAGAAGGCGGCACCACAACGGGCAAGCCTGGTGTTTGTGGCATCTACATAAAATTCGTTCAAAAGCAGGTCACCATTGTGCAACGAGGGCGACGCAATGGTGGAGGAATGCGAGTGGCCAATTCCCTCGAGTACCTGCCATTGTAGTACCTGATATGAAGAGATAATGCGCTAACGTCACACCATAAAGAAAGAAGGTCAAGAGAGTTTGAATGTAGGGGACAATTTATTAATCTTTTAGCTTTAGACTCAACCCTATTTAGAAGAGTGGAGGATCGAACTCGCATTCCCAAATGTGAGAACAGTACTTCATATAAGGGCGAATAAAAAACCCTTATATAATTGGAGTAACTGTTCGGAAGAAAAAATTCTCGCAACCTGAACAGTACTCCCAGCTTCTTAGAGGCAGCTTTAGCAACCGTTGTGATATGTGGTTTCCAAGACAATTTGTTGTTTATGTTTAGACCAAGAATGTTAATGTTATTTACAGGTGAGACGGGAGAGCCATCGAAGAAGATAGGAAAGTTAGGAGGTGTTTTTGAGAGGGAGATGTGAAGAAGTTGAGTTTTTAAAGAGTTGAATTTCACAAGGTTGCTATGACCCCACCGGGAAATCCCATCCAGATCGGCAAGAATAGAATTGGAAAGTTGAAGACGAGAAGCAAGTCTAGAAGCAAAAGAGAGGAGCAGATTTGAAATGAGTAGAAGAATGCAGAGTTGAATCATCAGCATAAGAGTGAACAGAGTTAGAAGTGCAGTTGAGAAGATCGTTAATGAAAAGTAAGAATAAGGTTGGAGATAAAACAGAACCCTGAGGAACACCACAGTTGACAGGAAAATAGGAAGAGGTCACTTCCAACTTCAAGTGCCGAAATGGAACGATCTGAGAGAAAACTAGACAATAGTAAGCAAAGAGAAGGAGGAAACCCAAAGGAGGGAGCTTGGAGAGCAGCGACGCATGCCACACCCGGTCAAAAGCCTTGGATATGTCAAGCGCCACCACACAAGACTCCCCGAAGTCCCTAAGGGCAGAAGACCATAGATCAGTAAGATAGGAAAGTATGTCACCAGTTGACCTCGAGCGTCGAAAGCCATACTGGTGATCAGAAAGAGAGAAGAGACTCCAAATGATCCAGGAAATGAGAGTTGAGAAGAGTTTCAAAAATTTTAGATAGAACACAAGTGAGAGCTATAGGTCGATAGTTAGAAGGGTCAGAGCGACTACCTTTTTTTCGGGATCGGTTGAACAAACGCACGCTTCCAGCATTGAGGAAAAGTATTAGTATTAAGGCATAGAGAGTAGAGCTGAACGAGGACAGGCGCTAACTCGGAAGCACACTCCCTCAGAACACGAGGGGGAATGCCATCCGGCCATGGCCTTCCTGGACATATTAAAAGGGGACATATTAAAAGAAGAGGGAAAACCCATTCAAACCCAAACCTAAGCACATCCCTCAGATGGACACAGACGGAAGCTTTAAATACAAAACTGAGAGTTCCAGAACAGAGGTTGGAAAGAAGGAGCACCACAACGGGCAAGCCTGGTGTTTGCATACACAAAATTCGTTCAAAAGCAGGTCACCATTGTGCAACGAGGGCGACGCAATGGTGGAGGAATGCGAGTGGCCAATTCCCTCGAGTACCTGCCATTGTAGTACCTGATATGAAGAGATAATGCGCTAACGTCATCAAGAGAGTTTGAATGTAGGGGACAATTTATTAATCTTTTAGCTTTAGACTCAACCCTATTTAGAAGAGTGGAGGAATCGAACTCGCACAAATGTGAGAACAGTACTTCATATAAGGGCGAATAAAAAACCCTTATATAATTGGAGTAATAGTTCGGAAGAAAAAAATTCAGGCAACCTGAACAGTACTCCCAGCTTCTTAGAGGCAGCCTTAACAACCGTTGTGAAATGAGGTCTCCAAGACAATTTAATGTTTATGTTTAGACCAAGAATGTTAAAGGTATTTATGGGTGAGACGGGAGAGCCATCCAAGAAGATAGGAAAGTTTGGATGTGTTTTAGAGAGGGAGATGCGAAGAAGTTGAGCTTTTAAAGAGTTGAATTTCCAAGGTTGCTATGACCCCACCGAGAAATCCTATCCAGATCGGCAAGAGTAGAATCGGAAATTTGAAGACGAGATCAACTCTAGAAGAAAAGAGAGATCAGATAAGAATTGAGTAGAAGAATGTAGAGATGAGTGAACGGATTTAGAAGTGCAGTTAAGAAGATCGCTAATGAAAAGTTAGAATAAAGTTGGGTATAAAACAAAACCCTGAGGAACACCACAGTTAACAGGAAAATAGGAAGAAGTCACTTCAACTTCAAGTGCCGAAATGGAACGATCTGAGAGAAAACCAGTCAAGAGTAAGCAAAGAGAAGGAGGAAACTCAAAGGAATCGAGCTTGGAGAGCAGCGACGCATGCAATGCCCGGTCAAAAGCCTTGGATATGTCAAGCACCACCTCACAAGACTCCCTGAAGTCCCTAAGGGCAGAAGAACATAGATCAGTAAGATAAAAAAAATGTCACCAGTTGACCTCGAGCAAGGAAAGCCGTACCGATGATCTGAGAGAAGAGAATGATCCAGGAAATGAGAGTTGAGGAGAGTTTCAAAAATTTTAAACAGGACACAAGTGAGAGCTATAGGCCGATAGTTGTAAGGGTCAGATAGTTGGATAGGCTGGACAAATGCGCGCTTCCATCATTGAGGAAATGTATTAGTATTAAGGTATAAAGAGTAGAGCTGACAGTGGACAGGTACGAACTCGGAAGCACATTCCATCAGAACATGAGGGGGAATGCCATCCTGGCCTTCCTGACGTTCATAGAATTAAGGATCCCATGCACCCGATCATGAGTAATCACATGTAGAGACATGGGACACCGGAGAGGATAAGGGGTAGAAGAAGAGATGCCTGAATCGAGCAAGGAGAAAAGGAGGCCGAAGAGATTATCCTTTTCAGAGGGAATATTGGCTACAGAACCATTATATCGAACATAAGGTAGATTTACAGAAGTTATCAGAGATATCTTTGAAAGAAGGCCAGAAATTTTTATAAGTAGGAGAACCATAGAGGACATCGTACTTCATTTTTGTGAAAGTACGATTAGTCCGTTGAAGGACTTATTGTAAAGTTTAAACCATTTGAATTTGCCAGTTTCTGAAGAATATTTTAGCAATTATTATTATCAATATTATTATTTACATTATTATTATTAATATTATTATTATTATTATTATTATTATTATTATTATTATTATTATTATTATTATTATTATTATTATTATTATTATTATTATTATTATTATTATTATTAATAATGTATTACTATGTTGATCATAGTTTTTAATTATTACTATTATATATATATATATATATATATATATATATATATATATATATATATATATATATATATATATATATATATATATATATATATATATATATATATATATATATATATATATATATATATATATATATATATATATATATATATATATATATATATATATATATATATATATATATATATATATATATATATATATATATATATATATATATATATATATATATATATATATATATATATATATATATATATATATATATATATATATATATATATATATATATATATATATATATATATATATATATATATATATATATATATATATATATTATATATATATATATATATATATATATATATATATATATATATATATATATATATATATATATATATATATATATATATATATATATATATATATATATATATATATATATATATATATATATATATATATATATATATATATATATATATATATATATATATATATATATATATATATATATATATATATATATATATATATATATATATATATATATATATATATATATATATATATAGTATATATAAATCAATGAAGACGTAGCTATTGCCTAGTGCAACCCTTTCTCTGTCGTATTTAATTTTACTTACTTTCATAAGGACATGCAATTAATCTAATAAACTTACTTGACAATTGCACATGCATTAGTCAGAGGTCTTTTTAGAATAATTTTCTTTTGTAAGGTTTTTTTTTTGTTTTTCAAATTAATGTTTATGTCTGCTGTCTCAGTCTGCAGTTGTATATCAAGGTTGCAGTGCTTATTGCCTTATATATATATATATATATATATATATATATATATATATATATATATATATATATATATATATATATATATATATATATATATATATATATATGTGTGTGTGTGTGTGTGTTTGTGTGTGTGTATGTGTGCGTGTGTTTTATAGGTATCGTAACAAAATTTCGTTTATTAGGCTGGAAATAAATATTTATATAAAATGGAAATCATTCATAAAAGCTCTATTTTGAATAAAAAGACAATAAAAACATTGAGAAGGGCATAATTGAACTGTTTTTGGCTGAACCTGAAATGATCCCCATTTTATATATATATATATGTTTGTGTGTGTGTGTATGTGTGCGTGTGTTTTAATAAGTACATCCCAAACAATTAATACTCTATTGTAATCTTTATTAAGACAGGCAGATGCAAAATGAAATAAATGGTAAATGGGAAGCAACAATTACTTTAGGCAAAATTATTATAGAAGTTCAATATGGCACAAATATATACTACAGCACGAAATGCGCACTATTAAGATCTTCAAATGATAATTAGTTTTGATTATAAAATCGGTTACACATTAAATATTCGTTCAACTCGCTACCACAGACCTGCAGCTTTATCTTACGTCCAACTAACAGACATTTTCCCGATCTACTTTCCTTCTACAGTGAAGAATTCTACGATATAAGATAAGCCTTTTTCTTATTGACTTACTTAAATAAATGCCGTTTACACAAGGAATCATTATTTCAACTTTAATAATTGATATCTTCGCAAAATTAGTGGTCTAGAAGCATCAAGGGTTATAACAAAGATTCATTTTCTATAATGAGTAATTTATAAACAAAACGTATTATGCATACGAAAAATAATACCGAAATCCCTGCAGATTCTTTATTTGCCACAGGTGGGGGGGCGAGGAGTTGTGCCAAATCCGTTACAAGTTGTTTTCATCTCCCTCAATTTTCCAACGTTTGAAGGTATTGTAAAATTTATCCATGACCCTTTAATAATTATAAATTTGGAGTTCATCCGATGTATGCAACCCTTTATTTAGATATATATTTTCGTAAATTGTAAACGATGATTTACCTCCGAATTACAAGAGCAAAAGCCAATAAATGTCTCTATTTTAAAAAGGATTTTAGATGGTAATAGGAACTCCCGTTAAAGATCCCTTTCTCTAATTAAAAGTTTCCAACTAACTCGAAATTCAAATTATGACAGAATCATCTATTTTTAATTTTGAAAATTGTAATCTTATTACCGCAGAATTTTTCTATGTGGTCGCTCATTTTCGATCTCCTATATTATTCAATGCTCTATTCATCTGATTGAGAAATTTTTCGCTTCTACTTGTCACTTGTAATTTTTTTTCCTAGTTTCGTATTGTTCGGAATGCTCAATATTTCTGTCTATTCTCAGTAGAGTTTCTCTTTATAGTAAGATTTCAGAAGAACTTTGTTTTGCAACATCTCCTGCAAAGGGCCTCTTTTCCATGCATCACTCTGTCAATATTGCAATCCTTCTGCCAAGCGAATACAACCAGTACATGAACACTATCTCGAGTAAGCACTACATTGTTTCAATTCATGACCAAAATCTGAAGTTTATTCCCCCTTGTCCATTATTTCGAAGATTTTTTTTTCGGGACTATAATTCTCCCAGATTACTCAGATATGTATCAGCTTTTTCGGTGAGCGATTTATCCACCTCGTTGATCATTTACGAGTCCGGGAGTTAGAGTTTTCTGTAGCAATAATTTTTCATTCCTCTTTCTTTTTTTTCGAATTAGCTTTCCTCTTTTTTTTTCTCAAAGTATATGGGATCCTTAAATTGCATCAATTACTATTTAAATTTATTTTTACGACTGCTCCTATAATTACTATTATTGCTATTTTTATCATTATCAATATATTTATTTTTATTATTATTATTTTCAGTATATTTATTTATTATTATTTTATTTTTATTATCAGCATTATTATTATTTTTTATTATTATTATTATTATTATTATTATTATTATTATTATTATTATTATTATTATTATTATTATTATTATTTTTTTTTATTTTTTTTTTTTTTTTTTTTTTTTTTTTTTTTTTTTTTTTTTTTTTTTTTTTTTTTTTTTTTTTTTTTTTTTTTTTTTTTTTTTTTTTTTTTTTTTTTTTTTTTTTTTTTATTTATTTATTTTATATTTATTTATTATTTTATTTTATTATTATTATTATTATTATTATTATTATTATTATTATTATTATTATTATTATTATTATTATTATTATTATTATTATTATTATTATTATTATTATTATTATTATTATTATTACTCTTAATTTTGCACTTATTCAACATTGTTCACAAAGGATAATTTTAATTTTAACTTCACCATCACTTCTTATTAATTTATTATTAATTTTAATCTTTGCTTAATTTAATTTCAATCTTATAGATTAATTTTCAAAATTATATATTTTAACCGATTTCCATCGTTTTCTTTTCCTCTTCCTTTTTCCTTTTTCGATTGTTCTTGCTCCTTCTTTGTGATAGCGATTGTAAACATACATGTGTGTGTGTTGAACTCGTAGGGCATCCTTGCATTCTGCCAAGAGGTTTTTATAGGGAGGTAATTTTGGGGTGAATGAAGTAGGCCTCTTTGTGTCGACTCGTGAAAATTCTCTCGTTCTCCGCGATCGTTTTTTTTTTTTTTTGCTGTTATTCTTGTATTTGTTTTCCTTCAAATATTATTAAAAATCACTAATTATTCTTACTAATCAGAAGGTTAGGATGACGGTTTGTCAATCTGAGCGTTCACTAAGTATACAACCCAAACAATTAATAATCCTTTGTAATCTTTATTAAGATAGGCTGATGCAAAATGACAAAAATGGTAAATGGAAAGCAACAATTGCTTTAGGCAAAATTATTATAATAGTCCAATATAGCACAAATATAAATTATAGCACGGAATGCGCACTATTAAGATCTTCAAGTGATAATTAGTTGTGATTATAAAATCGGTTATTAATTAAATATTCGTTCAACTCGCAACAACAGACCTGCTGTGGCAGTTATACTTTACGCCAAACTAACTGACATTATCCCTCTCTACCTTTCTTCTAAGGCGAAGGATTCTACGTCATAAGACAAGTCTTTTTAATATTGACTTATTTAAATGAATGCCGTTTATACAAGGCATCATTATTTCAACTTTCATAATTGATATCTTCACAAAACCTTACTCAATTATCTAGTGGCCTAGAAGCATCAAGGATTATAACAAAGATTCAATTTCTATAATGAACAATTTATAAACAACGCGTATTATGCCTATGAAAAAGAATACCAAAATCACTACAGATTCTTAATTTCCCACAGGGGGCGAGGAGTTGTGCCAACTCCTTTACATACACAGGCATATATATATATATATATATATATATATATATATATATATATATATATATATATATATATATATATATATATATATATATATA
>SEYY01007557.1:12500-15000 GCA_009176605.1 Armadillidium nasatum
TTAAAAATATTCTAAAAACTTTAAATGTGAATGGAAATTTTTGTTTTAAAATCAGTAGATTTTTAAACTTAAGATGATTTCACAGGGAGGGAGGAAGGAAGGGGGCTTTCACTCAAGAAACCTCTTGTTGTTGTATTTTGTGATTTGTCACATTGAGGATGATATAGTTAAGTGAAACTTTATAACTTTTTACCCTAGATTTCATTACCATATATATATATATATATATATATATATATATATATATATATATATATATATATATATATATATATATATATATATATATATATATATATATATATATATATATATATATATATATATATATATATATATATATATATATATATATATATATATATATATAGGCTCATTACAATAAGAGATGAACCATCACCTCCCGGGAAATTCAAACTGCTGTCAGGCTCTTGTTTCCTGGAGGAGGATTAGCAAAACACGCTGTCTCAGAGGGAACCAAAGCTGTTACCAAATATACCTCATCCAAGTAAAACTAAAAGTTTGCGTGTTTTTGAGTGTGTATACACACACACACACATATATATATATATATATATATATATATATATATATATATATATATATATATATATATATATATATATATATATATATATATATATATATATATATATATATATATATATATATATATATATTTCTTTTTTTTTTTTTTTTTACAGAACGCCACCACTCACGGACAGAGCCCTTTTCAAGGAGGGGGCACACACACATGCACAAAGCTCATTCAAACACACACACACACACACACACACCTAACGCACAGCCCTTAGCTGGGCGCAGACGGAAGCTTTGAAGAGTGGAAGACTAAATAAATACAGGAGGAAAAATAAATGATGGTAGAGAGTTCCACAGAAAAGAGGTGGCTGGAAAGAAGGAGGTACCACAACGGGCTAGCCTGGGATTTCCTACGTCCACACAAAATTGGTGCGAAAGCAGGGCACCCACCCCTTGTGCAACGAGGACGACGCAACAGGTGGAGGAATGCGAGAGGCCAATTCCCTCGAGCACCTGCCATTGTAGTACCTGTAGAAAAGAGATGGCGCTCCAACGTCACGTCGCAGAGGGTCAAAATATATATATATATATATATATATATATATATATATATATATATATATATATATATATATATATATATATATATATATATATATATATATATATATATATATATATATATATATATATATATATATATATATATATATATATATATATATATATATATATATATATATATATATATATATAAATTTTTTTTTTTAAACATTTGATGCAAGAAGAAGGTGGAGCATCATCCCTATTTTAAAAAGTGTTTGCAAATATTCTTCGTCTAGCAACGTTTTTTATTCCAAAAAATTTCTCCTTGTATTAAATTGTAAGAATATTAATGTTTTCACTTTATTTAGGAACTGAAGGAACGAAGGACATTTGCAATATCATCTTACAAAACCAGCCAATGAAAATTTAACATGGAGTGACGCGAGAGTACGCTTGCACTGAAAAATGAGAGAGCAGGGTGTCAAACTGATCAGTTGCAAGCAGAATAAAATCATTTTTAGATTTGTTTTTAGTGTTCCTTTATTTTTTTTTTAATAAAATGTAAATACATAATAATAATAATAATAAATACTAATAATAATAAAATACTCGTAATAGTAATAATAAAAATAATAAATATATTATTTATTTGTGGATTGGCAATTCTGTCAGCGAGGCGACCGACACAGTTTGAACGTAAAAAATTTATTTTTCTTCATATGCTTTCACTTAATTGTATCTCCTCAATTATTCCCTCTTTCAATTCAATTTGAAACACCTTTATATATATATATATATATATATATATATATATATATATATATATATATATATATATATATATATATATATATATATATATATATATATATATATATATATATATATATATATATATATATATATATATATATATATATATATATATATATATATATATATTTTTTTTTTTTTTTTTTACCATACTCCTGTAGGTGCCAGCACCTGTCAGCTGTCTCGAACAAGACATGAGTTTCTTGAGCAAGGCAAGGCAATCAGTGTGGCTTGCTAGGCCTACAGATGATATAGCATGTTGGAGTGAGGATGGGAGTAAAGTGAGAGATGTGATGATAAGTTTTGCGAATAGGCTCAGAGAAGCAGGTCTAAGTATGAATACAGAAAAGACGGAGATCATGGAAGTAGGCAGACAGAGAGGTGGGAGGGGAGGAGTTGAGGGTATTAATTGATGGAATTGAGATAAAGAAAGTGGAGAGATTCAAATATTTGGGTGGTATATTCGGAAAAGATGGAGGGAATAAGCAAGAAATCAGAAATAGGTAGCTAGCTCAATTCGGAGGAGCTGTAAGAGCTGTGTATCCCATACTGAAAGATAAACAAATGAGAGTGGAGGTGAAAAAAGTGATTTTTGAAAGTG
>SEYY01007557.1:17500-47806 GCA_009176605.1 Armadillidium nasatum
ATATTAGTTTTACCATGGTAAAATTGGATCTTATCACAGCTGTGCTGTTATCTTTATATAGAAGTTTCATAGTATAAAACGAATGTTTGTTGATGCTTGGAAAGGTTTTCCGATGTTTTGAATAAGGTTCTTATAATACAGCCTTTATTTCTACTTTTATTTGCAATTTTATTCAAAATATTTGTATTTTAAATTGTTTTGTAGCTCTTGTGATGGAGGCTACAATTACAAAGCACCTACAATTGAGAATAGCTTGTAATCAGTACCTCCTTATATTCATTAATGGAATTTGAAAGTCATGAATAATAAATAATAATTCTGAAAGTGATTAGGTCAGTTATATAACTTCAGTCAAGAATTATTTTTTGATTGACGCTTTTCCATCCTATAAAAGCAAAAACTAAAATTAAACATAAAAATCCTAAAAGAAAAACTCTTCTGGAAAATTGGTTGAGTTTTTCTGCTTTTCTTCTCTTTAAAAATGAGTTTTGTGCGTCAGATCTAAATTTAAGAGATATCTGAGTATCATTAGTAGGTGTTCCTAGGCGTAAATGTTCAATCAAAACCACGTCAACGATGACTAAGAAGTCGAATGTGATAAGAGCAATGAACCAAGTGTCTATGAACTTGAGGAACGTTGTCTTCGGAATTGATTCGCTACTTTGGCTGAAGAGGGATGACAAGACGAGCAAAGATGTCAGAGATATCATTATTCGATTCTGAAATATAAAATTTAGGAAAGTGATCCAGTCTTCTAATTTTTGAATATTAAATCGAGATGTTTTTTCTAGATTGGGTCGATGCCCGTGAGATGGGAAATTTTTTAAGTAGTATATACCTAGGATCCCCAAGTGGGATTGAACCGGCACCCTCAAGCACGTGAGTCTAACCGTCTACCGTGGCTCAAACGGTAGAGTGATAGACTCGCGTGCTTGAGGGTGCCGATTCGATCCCACTTGGGGATCCTAGGTATATACTACCTAGAGTACAGTTAAACTCTATTATAATCTAATCTGAATCTAGCTATCCTAAGCATTAAAAAAACAATAATTTATTTTATTTTTACCTGAAAATCATCCAAAGCACAGTAGAACACAAGGTAACAAATAAACACTAAGAGAATACTTGGTAAAATTACATTCCCAATGTAGTAGCCATATTGATTACGAAACACCAGAACCACCTACAGAAAATTATAGAGTTATTTCAGAAAATTATTTTCTTTTCTTATAACAGAATATAGTTTTAAAAATAATGGAGCCAATTAGCAAAGAATTAGAATCTTATGGAACAGAGCGGTGACCAAGTTATTAAAATAAAATTTTAGTCTTAACAACTGATAATATATCTTTGGTACCTTTTGACCATGGGTTCTGTTATCTGAGTACGGAACCATTTTCTCCTTCAGAAGATAATATTCTGTTAACTTTCTTCTACCAGTGAACTCTAGACCACCTAAATTCTGTTAAAGCAAGAAGTATTAACTATACATTAAAAAATATATATATATATATATATATACTTTCAATGGTACACTGAAAAAACTGTTTGTTTGTAGAGACCAAAAATTGGTTGTTGTAACCAAATTTTTTGTCGATATAGAACCCTGGGCTCTATATCGACAAAAAATTTGGTTACGACAACCAATTTTTGGTCTCTAAAACAAACAGTTTTTTCAGTGTAGGCAAATTGTTATTCTAGAAAACAATAGGCATGAAATATAAGTCAATAATAATACTCCGAATTTAAAATAATAAAAACAAAATCGTACTTGAACGAGATTTATATATTGGTTGCCACTGACGGAGACGGTGAAGGAACATATTTGCACATCAAATGGATACATTTTAAGATGGAAAAGACACTTCAGAATAAGGGTGCTTTTTTCACTCAGCAACAAGGAGTTATTCGATCCAGAATAAACGATGTCTGTGAAGTATAAAAAAAAATGGTGATAATCTAGAATTAATGTTAATCTATGTAGTAATTGAAAGAGGTTCTGTGAATTCAAACATGAATTTAGATTTACGCAGTTTTCAGACAAAAATATTTTATGTACAATGTATTCTGATGAGCTATTTTGTACAATAAAATTAATACAGTTTTAATATATATATATATATATATATATATATATATATATATATATATATATATATATATATAATATATATATATATATATATATATATATATATATATATATATATATATATATATATATATATATATATATATATATATATCATCTCTAGATTTATTAAAGCTGAATTGTTTTATTTTATTGTAAATGTATTTTAATAGATTTTATAAATTGAATAGTATTTGGAAACTTTTAAAACTGGCAAATGTGGTTTTCGATTGTTGTTGTCTGGTAGAACCGTTTTTAGAAATACTTATTATGAGACCTGGAATATACTGTTTTGGTATCTAAAGAAAATAATTGGTATTTATTACTGTGCCTTATTATCTGAGTGGTTTAAAATAATATAGTATCTTAATTAATATTTCTGACTATAATTAATAAATTGTTGTCTTGCAGTGAGTTTGATTGCCTTGTAATGCTTATGTATAAGGTAATCAGAGTGGAAGCTGAAATATTGAACTAGGACACCTTAAGCAAAAAGTCCAATTGCAAAACATCACAGCTTCCCAAAGTGGTGTCAGAAGTGGGATTTTTTGCTTGCTGCAATAACAATTTTATAAAGAAGCACAATATTTACAAGGAAATATGACATCAAATGGTCATGTGGGTATTCCTATGCCTTTAGAAACAGCACAAAATGATTGCCAGGGGATCTCTGGACATAGTGCCTCACCCAATCAGGGCATAAGAACTTTTAATATGAATAATCAAAACCACAGACCTAATGAATCAACCACACAGGGCACAGGTAATAATCTACCATACCAAAACAATAATACAGGAATAGGTACCAGACATTTTTATGTACAACCCATCTCTGAAGAAAATAAAACAATTCAGCTTTAATAAATCTAGAGATATATATTATATATATATATATATATATATATATATATATATATATATATATATATATATATATATATATATATATATATATATATATATATATATATATATATATATATATATATATATATATATATATATATATATATATATATATATATATATATATATATATATATATATATATATATATATATATAATATATATATATATATATATATATATTCCTACGTGGTTCTGCACGAATAATAACCTGGTTCCAAGGTATAAACTACACTCAGACTCGCGATCATTTCTAGAAAAAATAGTTTCGCTTAAGATTATATTTATGATAATTTTTAAGGAATTAAGCTTGTGTGAACTATTTTGTTATCTAAAGATAGTCAATTTAGAAAAAGTCAATTTAGTCTTTGTTTTAAACATAAATTAATATTCGATTTTAACAAGAGAACCTCTGATTGTTGTTGTTTATAATCGTTTTCTCACCACTCTTCCTTGATATCGTTAAGCCTCAATAAATGATTGATTTTAACTCCTCTTAAATTGGTTCTGAAACTTGAGATTTTATAGATATCTCTCACCATACTCCTATAGGTGCTAGCACCTGTCAGCTGTCTCGAACAAGACATGAGTTTCTTGAGCAAGTCAATCAGTTGGTGGCTTGCTAGGCCTATCCCAACACACTATTTTATAGATATATAAACAAGAACTAATGTAGAGAATACCAACCTTCCTCTATCGTCGAGTCGTCATCAGGCAATGGATCATTTTGCTTCTTAACGTACAGTGACTTTAGCTTCTCTAATCTATCAGCAGAACCTTTTGATCCATCTTCAATGTATAACAATGGTATCCATAGTTCATTTTTATTTCGTATAATATTCATTTGTGTGCTGTTCTGAAGATTTTTGTACAAAAGTCTTCCATCTGTCCACCATAAATAAAATTCCCCATCGATATGAATTTCAAATTTCATTAAATCTAATCTCCGGATGGATGTGAAAGTTATGAGCATCTGGACAATGACCGGCTCATGTACTGACGCCTGGGGAGATCTTTCATTCGAGTAACTAACAGGAAATACAGGAATATGGCATCCAAACTCATCAGAATTGTCATTACAGTCTTGCTCCCAATTGCATCGCTTTGATCGAGGCAAACATTGTAAATCTGACCTGCAAGTTACTTCTGCTGAAGTACATTTAGTTATCAATAGCTTTGCCTGGAAACATAATACACTGATTGGAGATACTGGTTAAAGTTTCAATTTTAAATAATTAGTTATAAGTATTAAAAAAAAAATAGATGTGATGATAGGTAACAAATAGCTATATTTATGAGGAGTTTGATTTTTAAATTTATTTTGCGAAAATATTTTCTTCATTTAATTTTAAGAATCTAAAAATATAAAGAATACTTACGTTTTCGTTTGGTTCACACTGAGATACATTCAAATTCCATATGTGAACTCCAAATGGGAGCATTTTATGGTAATGGTCTTTTAAAAAAACTATATCATAACTGTCGTCTGACTTGTCTCTGTTTGCCAAAACCCATTTGTTACCATTGAACTTGATGACTGAGAAATATTCACCTCTTAGAAGTAAATTGTCGTGAAAATACTCCTTAAGATAATAGATTCTATCTACTTTAAAGTTTTCTTTGCATATTCCCCTAAGCCTTACAAGTAGAGGTTTATTGAAATTGCATATAAAGCACGTCATAATATCACATGGTGAGAGCCACCAATCTTTCACAACATCAGATCTGACTGAAAGGCATTCAAGTTGATTAGAATAGGATTCAAATTTTTCATAGTCTATTTTAAGCCGAATCTGAAAATTGTCACTAACAGTTTGCCACTGACCAGGTTTTAGATTTCCTTTATAGCCTAGCCAATAGAAAGTCGACCAAGAACTAAGACATTTTTCGCTGAGAAATCCAAATTTAGTAGAAATAATTTGAAATTCTTCCTCAGATTTCGGCTCGATTAAATATCCATTCCAGTTCTCGCAAATACTTTGAGATTTAACAAAAGACATTTTGTAAGGCATAAAAATATCGTAACTCTCCAATGAACAGAATTCTTTGAAAGTAAAATAAACTTTCTTTGTTTTTCCAAATACATTTAATGATTTCATTTTCTCTCTAAAGTTTTGAATGGGATCCCCTATGAAATTAACCAAGTTACATTGAGTATAATTAACCATCCATTGAAGAGGGACGGCAAAATCATAAATTAAGAAATCAACCATGTCACCAAAAAGACTCTGATCAGCGCTGAAGCTCCCATTTAAAGTATCCAAATCTTGAGCAATGACGTATCGGCCACCATTTTGGAAATACTCTTGATTAAGGTGACTGAAGTTAGTGAATGAAAATATCTAAGATTAAAAAAAAAAAAAAAAAAAGGTAGCAATAAAAATTTTGATTAGAAATACTCTTTGTAATGTTCATGAACTGTTAGGTAGTACGTATTAGGTCATATAGATAACTTATCTTTAGTTTACTATAAAAGCACATGTTCGTAACGGATATTGTATATAAAAACTCTTACCTCGCCGTCTATTACGAATTTCACCGTCAGTATCCTCAAATCAAAAGAGACGCAAACGTGTGACCAAAAACCGAGTTTTATGATATTTAATACAGGAATTTTTACATCCACAGCCCCAGAACAGCAATGAATTATAAACTTATTCTTTCTGTAATTATAAACTGAATGAAAAGTATAATATTGTGATTATATAATTATTTTGTATCTACTCATTATTTTACTTGCTAAAAATAGAACTCACAGAGTGCTATTTCATTATCAACACCGTGGCCATAGTAGCTGAAGAAAGTTGCATATTTAGTCACTGCTTGAATCACTCTGAAGCGGAAACAGATTGTCATCTGAAAAGGATTAGGCCCCCATGGGATCAGAATATGAAATAATAAACGTTTAAACCGGCTTCAACATAAATATAATTAGTGATACGATGAGATAGAGACCTAGACTAAAATGAACTAACATAAGAAAATTTTAATGACTATAAAAATGTCTAAAATAGCAAATTATTATTATTATTATTATTATTATTATTATTATTATTATTATTATTATTATTATTATTATTATTATTATTATTACTTCCACTCCTACACACACACACTCTTGATAATACTAACAAAATAACCCTACGTATATAAAGTATATTGTTTATTAAATAAGTAATAAAAACTGAATTTGATGATCAATATATATATATATATATATATATATATATATATATATATATATATATATATATATATATATATATATATATATATATATATATATATATATATATATATATATATATATATATATATATATATATATATATACCTGATCCAGATGAGGAAATGGGTCCCAAGAGCTGCTGATGTAACTTTCCTCTGAAAGATTTTCATCGTATTGGAATCGAAACCCTGGGTTCAAATTCTCTCCTATAAAAGGAAACTTATTTTAGGTTCTAATAAAAGAAATTAAGTTCCTGTGGGTACCACCATTTTGAGAACTTATTTCATTTTTAATAAGACCAATATCTTTTCGTATATGTCTATCAAAACATTTTGTTTTAGACTCCTTCTGCTTAAAGCCTCTTTACTATTCGTTCACAATCTAAAAATTTGATAACGTAAGAGTAAGTTAAAACCTTCTTTTTATTGCATTTTTTAAGGTATATGTTTTCGAGTCACGCAGTTGATCCATTTTCAAAATGGCAGTTGTTGTTCGCAAAACAGAATTTTAACTATTCAAAACAAAATAATAATAAAGTATATTATTGGCAAATTTAATTTAAAAAAAATTTAATGTTACTGAAGAAAGTGTTTGTATTAGGCTTATTTATATAGATATACCGGCTTAGGTGTAGATTGTTTCTGACTTTCGATATTTTTTATATCGATATTTTTTTATGTCGATATTTTATTTTAATCGATACTTTTATACCTATAATTTCTTTACGGTCCTAGGCTAGTATGTCGTACCAACGTTCTTGTGTAGGTTAGGCCTCTTTTACGGCAACTTCGGTAGTTCAGGTTATGATAAGTCGAATTAGGTTCTGCTATCCAACGTTCTTGCTTTAGGTTAGGCCTCTTCGATATTTTCGATTACCGATATTTTCTGACAATCGAAAGTCAGAAACAATCTACACCTTTACCGATATACCTTAAGTACTAGCATTCTTATAAAATGAACACAATTTCAAATAATTTTGAATATTACAGTATATTTTAACACATTAGAAAAAAAAAAAAAAAAAAAAACTGCCAAGATACTGTTAGCGATCACAAAAATGTTTTTTTCATTTTTTTAAATTCTATTTCTCTTCTAAACATTTAATGAAATGGAATTCAGGATGCGTTCCACGAATCGTGTTCTATAAATCCTGCTGCAGCAATTTTCTATTAGCTGCAGCGAAAATTTAAGATTGAAATTTATAACTTTAATTTTCCCTTCAGAAATCTTAAATGGTTGCGAGATGTAAATAGTCAAGCCTTCTTTTAGAATAAATACCTATTGTAAATATTTTAACTCAGAACTGTATATAAATTATTATGGATAATTATGTTAACATTTTTGTATCATTAATTTGTTTTAAATAAAGGAAATTATTAATTTTCTATTATTATAGGAATTTCATTGGACTAAAAGCTTTTTAATCATGCTACCGCCATGCAGTCTTTTAAAGATCTTTGGTATATGTTATCTTATTTATCCTACCTATGACATTTCTGAATTTGATTAAATTAATTTATTGATTGACTAAATTGGTTAATATAAATTTACTTTCTTTATATAGATCAGGTAATATTTATTTACAGCGAAGTGTTCCTCCAAAATCAAGATTCTTACAGATTTTTGCGGTTTCACTTAAGCGTGACGTCACTCTTGATTTACGTAGAACACACTTTCTGTAGGATTGAAAGTGAATCTATACTATAGATTGTTTGTGGCCACTATAGATTCCATAGTGGCCACAAACATCATTTCCGCTCGAAACTGGGCCGTTTATACGTCTAAAATTAAGATTAAAACTTTTTTCTCTCCTAAATTTTTAGAAAAAAAATTTAAGTAAAAAATGTGAAGGAATAGAAAACGGCTTTTAAGCTCCCGATCTATTTTACCTGAGAATTTATTTTCTTGACAATGAACAAAAGAAAAGTTCACGGAATAAAATGAATAAATTATCAAAATTTCGAGGAGAAATATCTCAAAATATAAACTTTTGTATCTTGCCATTGTTGTTTTTTTTTTTTTTATTATGAAGTTGTCACAAGAGATTATTTTAGCAAGTCTTATTCCCCGAGATAATAATTTTAAACTCTCAAAAAGGGAAAATTCCCTTATTATTAAAATACGTTAAACAATATTTTTTTTTTTTTTTTTTTTTTTAACGATTAATAATAGTTACGTCAGAAAATTATTTTTATTATTATTATTACTTTAAAAAAAATATTTTATTCGCAAACATTTTCATCGATTTATATTTTTTCAAATATTATGAAATACTTCTGATTAACTGCATGCTATAAGAATAATGACATCATTTCTTTAAAAATATGTTTTAATCAATTAATATTTAAGAATTGGTCATATAATTTATTTTAACTGTGCGATAATAAATTGCGAATTTATTTGTAATGGAAATTAAATTAACGTAATGTATTTAAAGAAATATAAAAGTTTCTTGGACAGAGAAATCAATTCTTATTTTGATAAATTATAGAATGGCGTTTATTTATTTCGTTTTTTATAATTGATTGCGCTTTACGGCGACAAAAAGTGCGAATTAATTAAGTACACTGTATATATATATATATATATATATATATATATATATATATATATATATATATATATATATATATATATATATATATATATATATATATATATATTCCTTTCCCTATTCTCTCTGATGGTTCTGTTGCCAACACTCCTACTTCTTCCTCCTGTTCTCTTCTAATTCAACCCTGGATGACTCCGGCAATCCTCCTCCTACTTCTTCTCTTCTCAGATATCCCATGCATTTACCTGTGATTACATTAGATCAGATGCATGGGCTTCTGAAGTCTATGAACATTAAGAAGGCAAGCGGCCCGGATGGCATTCCTCCCCGAGTTTTAAGGGAGTGGGTTTCTGAGCTGGCTCCGTCCCTTATTCAACTTTTCTCTCTATACCTCAATACTAATACTTTTCGTCAGTGTTGGAAGCACGCATTAGTCCAACCTATTTCGAAGAAAGGTAGCCGCTTTAATCCTTCTAATTGTCGACCTATAGCTCTTACTTGTATTCTGTCTAAGATCTTTGAAATCCTTCTCAACTCGCATTTCTTTGATCTGGAATCCCATTCCCTTCTTTCAGATCATCATCAGTATGGCTTTAGGCGTTCGAGGTTTACTGGTGATATACTTTCCTATCTCAGATTTAGTCTTCTGTCTTTAGGAACCATGGGATGACTTGTGTGTGCTCTTGCGGCACTTGACTGGGTCTGGCATGCGTCACTGCTTTCCAAACTCCCCTCCTTCTCTTTGCTTACTTATATCTAGCTTTCTTTCTAATCGTTCAATTTCGGCTGTTATTGACTTCTACATTTCCTGTCAATAGTGGTGTTCCTCAGGGTTCTATCTTGTCTCCTATTCCTACTTTTCATTAATTATCATTAATATAAGCCTCTAATTTTCTTGCATAATCTGACCTGACCTATCGTCTTATCCTAAGCCAAACAAAATGTCCCCTTCATCTACGCTCATATAAAATAACAAATTTTGCTTCAATTTTATTTTATAAAGGAACAGGAAACTACTTAAAATTTCCAAAGCAAAAAAAGAAAAAAAAATAATATCGTTGATTCGATATTGAGGGTAAAATATCGATATATTGGCTTTAAAAATATAATCGAAATTTTTTCGATATTATCGTAAAAAATATCGATATCGATATATATCGGAACTCATTCGGCTTCCCTAGTCCCTACTCCCTACCTTTGGCCTACGAAAAAAAATTTTCTTTGCGGACAGGAACTATCTCGAATGGTATTATTTTTTATTAGGAGGGATTACGACTTTTGTATGCGTATTAATGTTTTTACCATTAAGTCAGTGATAAATTGTGGTTATTTACATTAGGAACATCTAACTAATATATTTATCTAAGCTGCATCGGCACACCTAATATGCAGCCTACTGTCACACTTCAGTTTTTCGGAATTGTCTATTATAAGGAGGTTTCAACAGAGGCTAGAGTAGCCTCCATACAATTTCAACAGCATCACAACGCTGAGCAGTACAATTTCCATACCTTTTTATTTCGGCCACAGGTCAGTAGCTACAGTTTGGGTCCTGATTACTTCCTCCTTTGCTCTTGTAAATTTTTGGAATGACTTGCCACAAATATTGTTGACTGTGATTCTCTTGTCAAATTTAAAAGGGGGCTAGATAGATATATGGATGGTTTAGGTATTATATAATATAACTTGACTAAGCCAAATTGGCGGGTATATATGAATTTTTAGATCAACAGATCAACCTATGACTAAGCCTAATTGCAGTTTTTTTTGTAGTGGGTGATGGTTCATTGAATGCTGCATGTGTAGTTGGGCTTGGTTTAACTTTTATCTTTGCATGAATGAACTGATAACTAGGGAAGGGATAGACCTAGTCTTTCGTTCATGTATTAGTATTGTTATTGTTATTATTTATTTGGATTGGGACAGTCTCGATAGGCCCTTGTAGCTTCTAACTGTCTCTATTTTCCTATGTTCCTTATTGCTCCCTATTACCTGGCAATGTACAAATCATTTTCTAATTTTTATTTTAATAGCTGTGATATATCTTTTGTTACCCATTTTTAGTTATCCCCATTTTTATTCCCCTCAGTCTCCCAAACCTTAATATATATATATATATATATATATATATATATAATATATATATATATATATATATATATATATATATATATAGAGAGAGAGAGAGAGAGAGAGAGAGAGAGAGAGAGAGAGAGAGAGAGAGAGAGAGAGAGAGATTTTTAATGTCCGACAAATTAAGATATATTTATGGTATATGAAAATAATAAATGTACACTATTTATACATGAAATGATACAAGGAAACCCTGTTTCTTAAAAATTGAGATATGTTTATATTTTATATGTTTAGGACTCATTTGACTTTTATTAATCACTGTCTAGATACAATAGTTAAATAAAATAATTAACATATCAGGAACAGAATACCAGGATTTTTCAGAATCGCAATCTTTCAGGATTAAAATTATATATTGGGATTCGGATCCAGGAACCTGCACATTTACTGATATATATATATATATATATATATATATATATATATATATATATATATATATATATATATATATATATATATATGACTAAACCATAAGCCATATCACAAAACTATGTTAATAGCAATTGTCATAATCAAAGCCTTCGATACTGTCCCGAGACATAATCTTATCCATAAAATCCTCCAATCCAACATCCCAACTAAATACTAAGAAATGGCTATCCAACTTCCTATCAGGAAGAACCGCCCAAATACAACAAAACGGCCATAAATCACGTACCATCAACATTAGAAACGGAGTTCCCCAAGGAGCCATACTCTCCCCCACTCTTTTCAACCTATACACAGCAGACTTCCCACAACCCCAAACAACTTTCACCCGCATCACTTCATACGCTGACGACATAACTATAGCCACCACCACAACATCACTCACTCAAGACTACCTAACTCAACTCCAAACTTGGCTAGTCGAAAACAGGATGACAGCATCCTCAAACAAATCCTCCATAACCCTCATAACAACAGACAAACACATATCCAACACCCACCCACAAGTCCTACTAAACAACACCCCCATACCCTTCAACAAAACCCCAAAGACTCTCGGCCTAACATTTGACACTCACCTCACTTTCTCCAAGCACATTCAAAATACCACCTCAGCCGCAACCAGAAAACTCAACATCCTCAAAACAGTGGCTAACACTGACATACACAACAACATACAAACCTCAATCGCAATATACAAACAATTTATACGCCCCACCATCAACTATGCCTCCCCCATCTGGCACCCGCTGCTCTCCGACCAAAACTTAACGACACTCCAAATAACACAAAATAAAGCCCTTCGCACCATTACCGGCTGCACACCCACAACCCCTCAACAACACCTTCATAACGAAACCAAGATACTACCTATAAGGAACCACCTCGAAATGATAGGCACCCAATTTTATGCAAAAACTCGTTTACCCACACACCCTTGTCACAAAACTCTCCTCCAACCTACCAAACAAAGACTAAAACAACCTCCATCGTCCACCGGAGCCTTTTACAAACAGATCCTAAATCTCATTCCCCCTCCTCCCCCCAATACCACAACAACCAAACATATACACACTCAACTAACACATTCATACATGATCAACAGACCTCCAAACAACATCCTAAACGAACCCCCTCCCGAAATAAACCCCGACTCCAACAACCTCCCAAGACACTTACAAATCTCACTAGCAAGATTAAGATGCGAGCACCACCCTAACTTACAACATTACAAACACAAATTCAATTTAAACCAGGCAACATCTTCCACGTGTACCAGATGCAAAAGGGCCCCGGAGACCGTGGATCACTTTCTTTTAGACTGTCCTTCCAACTGTCGCCCCAAAATCTTCTGGGGCATCACTTCTTTGGAAGATCTCTGGACGAGACCGACTGCGGCGGGAGGCTTCATTAGCGAAGTGTGGCTGCTTCAACAAGGGGTGGTCAGGGGGTGAGAAGGTAAAAAAAAAAAAAAAAAAAGTATATATATATATATATATATATATATATATATATATATATAATATATATATAATATATATATATATATATATATATATATACTATAAAAATAAATTATTAATAAAAAATTATTTTTAATAAAAAACTATATTCTCAAAATTGGATTTTTTTGGTATAATTGCCTTTATTTTTCAATGTTTTGTATAAAAGTAGTTTAATAAATAACAACAATTAAAATAAAAATTCCCCTTTTTGATTTTTTTGACAATTTGAAAAATTTTCGAGAGTCTGTCATTAAAGAGAAATATATTGAGTATGTAATCTTCGAACTTAAAAGATTTGAAGAATAGGAGAGGTAAGTGTTTTGCATTTAAAATAATGTAAATTTTCTTTTCCGTTTAGAAAATATTTATAATGTTCAAAATCAGGATAAAATTACCCTGAAAAAATTTGCGGTAACATTTACCAATCTACGTGAAATTTTATGGGGTTATAAAGTTGGGTGAGAAACACATTTTTTTTTAGGAAATTTTTTGTAAACCCAATGATTTTGATTCTATGCACTGGAAATTTTTTTAAAAAATTCCCATGCACAGCATCAAAATGGTTGGATATGCAAAAAAACATTTCTAAATAAAAAAATGTGTATCTTACCCACCTGCACAACCTCTGCAAGGTTTTTTTTTTTTTTTTTATATCAAACCATTTTGTTATGCATGGAAAAATGTTGAAATTTTTCTGAAACTCTTCCCATGAGCAGTACCAAAATGATTGAATATAAAAAAATTTTTTTTAAAGAGGTTGTTCAGTTGGGTGAGATACACATTTTTTAAATAGAAAGATTTTTTGTATGCTCAACCATTTTGCTTCTCTGCATGGGAAAAAACTAATAATTTGAAAATTTTCCTGTGCACAGCAACAAAATGGTTGGATATATAAAAAAAAAAATTTTTTTTTCAAAGATTGTACAACTGGGCAAGTCAAACATTTTTTATTCAGAAAATTTTTTTTTTTTGTATAACCAACTATTTTGGTATTATGCACAGAAAATTTTTAAATATTTTCCTGTGCACAGCGTCAAATTTACTGTTACCAAATAAAGAAAATTCTGATTTATAAAATACTTTTTTTCTCTCTCTCTCTCCAGCAAGCAAAAATTGTTTCTCTTTCTTAAACCTTTTAGTTAAAAAAAAAAAAAAAAATTATGGATGTGAAACGTGAGGAAGAATTTAAGATTGAACTATTGCAAAATACCGAAGATGATGATGATAAAAAAATTAATCAACTTTTAATAGAAGAAATTCAGGTATGGAAAGTATTATTATTATTATTATTATTATTATTATTATTATTATTATTAACTTTTTTGCCAAGTTTTTAATAAAAAAAAAAAAAAATATATTATTGTTAAACAAGTAAAATTTAATAGACTGTAAGCTAACATCTAAAATTTGCTGATGTACCGAGTACCCGACTCTGATCTATGAGTTTTGGGATGACCAATTTTTTTTTTTTATTTTTATTTTTTTTTTTAGACTGCCAAATTTAGCCAAGTCCAGCAATAAGAAAAATATTCCAGAATTTTTTTTTTTTTAATTTCTTAATCAGTGTTTGAAAGCAAGGAATAGAGCCAATAAGACGTTAGATATAGCAAATGATAGTGTTGTTTACAAGACCATGGAAGTTATAGGTAAATTGTATAACAGCTATGTCAAGCCACTGTCAGAAGATTATGCACAAATTTGTGGTCCTCATTTAAGAAAAGACTTAGATATGTTGGAAAGAAAGCAACATAGAGCAACAAGAATGATTTCATGCTTTAAAAGGAAAAGTTATGAGGAGAGTTTGAGGGAGTTAGGAAGTTCTTTCTTAGAGGTAAAAAAATATTTACATCTCATAATGAAGTTACTATACTGAAGTTAGTATGTTCTTTATACAAGACCATGGAAGGATAGACCAGGGGGGGGGGAATGATAAGGAAATTAAAAAGAAGCAATGCCACCTTGAAGTAAAAAATAGACATTTAGTAATATATTAGTTATTTTTGGAATGGCTTTTCAAAGGAAGTTGTTGAAATCAAATTGCTTGAAACATACAAAAACAGACTGGATAAGTAGATGGATTGGGAATGTTGCAGAAATTACTGAAATAGGAACACCATGTACCAAGGAAAGCCAGCTTCAAGGTCTTGGTGGCACCAACCTCATCACCAGTGGCCATCAGCTCCCAAATGGTGATGGCGAATTGGTGGATAAGGAGCAATATTTAGAAGCCATCCCACAATGCGTCTCTGAGGCAGCTTTGTTTCGCCATTTTAAATAAATTATTTTAAAAAAAAGGTAATGTACAAGTAAGCACTTGTAAATTTGTAGGGTACATAAGAAGGGGTCGAGGGTACACTAGAGACCCCTGAGAAAGTGAAATGCAAAAAGGAGCGAATCAAATGGCAACAGAGTGAAACAATCTTATATATATATATATATATATATATATATATATATATATATATATATATATATATATATATATATATATATATATATATATATATATATATATATATATATATATATATATATAGAGAGAGAGAGAGAGAGAGAGATTATAAAAGAACATAGAGTAATGGATATTCTAAGAAAATGAAAATATCAATATTGAGAAAAGGTAGAAGCAAGAATATTTTCAAAATTAAATTCCAAAGAATTATTAAAACAAATTTGCTGTTATATTTCTCTGATGACTGAAAAGAGGTCAATTAATAAAAAATGTTTTAAGAGTTAGTTTTGTAATGACATTTGGTTGTCAAAAAAAAATGACTTTCTGCAGATATTTGACAACCAAGTTTTAAGTCTAGACAATTCAGTTTGTTTTCATCTGTCATATATTAACGAGATCAATCTTGAGAATGGGACTGACAAAAGAACTGTATGCTGAATCAACAAGTCTTACCATCATAAGTTGCATTTCTTTTTTATTTACATTTTAATTTCATTGTTAGATTATTTGTTGTTAGTATACATAGCATGCGAGAATCCTTTGCTGAGCTGAAGTATCTATTTTATTCCTAGTGATATTTGCACATGTCTTGGGATCCAGATGAAATACATTTAGCTCCATCTTGATGCATTTTATTTCATTTAATGAGTTGGAAAAACTTTTTCTGTTAATATTGATAAAGGAAAGAAAACCTGTAATAATAACATCGGTGTGAGGTTTTGATGTAAATAGACAAGAAAGTGAATTGCATTTAGTGATGCTGCAAATCAAGATTGTTTACATTTGAGATAAAAAAAATTTACACATAAAAGCAATTATTATGAGATCATTCTGTAACACAGAATATTAGTATTATTAATATGAATGAAATTTATCTGAAAGCATCTTTAAATATTAAAGGTTCTCTACTACCTTTTAGACATGACACTTTAGTGGCAATCAAAGTAAATTTAATTTAAATTAGAATTATAAGTTAAAAGGTAGAAAGATCTATTTGTAACAAAGTCTTCATAGAATATTTTTTCAATTTATCTGATCAAAGTACATTTATTTGTAAGTTGTAAAGAAAACTTATATATAAAATATTTAATTAAAAAATCTTCAATAAATTTTGACAATCTTGCACTTGAAATATATATATTTAATTTCAGATATTTCCATTTATTGTTAATGGCATGTTAAGTGTCTCTTACTAAAAAGTCTTCTCTTCTACAATTGAGAACTCCAATAGTCTATCTAATTCCTTTCTATTGTTTTCCACAAACTAAACATTATTATATTTTATTTAGTCAAGTTCAGAAATTATTTCAATCTGAACATTTCTTTTTCTATTAAGATATTAATTTAAATATAAACTGAAAATTACAATCTTCCCTTCCCTTCTCTTCACTCTTCTCTTTACTCTTCTCGTCCTCATGCCTGTTTGCTATCAGTTCTTTCTTTTTCCTGTACTTTCAGCTTGAGTAGATGTTTCTTTTTCCTGCATTCCTTCTTCAGCAGTCCCTTGCCCTTCTTATCTATCAGCATAAGTATTTCTTTCTCATATTTTGGCATTCCTTTTATCTTCATTTCTTCCTTGATTATTATTATTATTATTATTATTATTATTATTATTATTATTATTATTATTATTATTATTATTATTATTAATTTTTAAATTACCCAAAGTGTGTATGTGTAAAGAATGGCTACAATACATTAGGAGTATTTTTTATATGAAACTATCCCCATTTGTGTTAAGATTTCAGAAACTGAAAAAAAAAAAAAAAAAATTTGTATTTTTTGGTTCACAGTATTTATTTCAAATTTTTTTTTTTTTTAAATTATTTTTATTTACCCACATAGATAAGTGTTTAAATCAATATAAAAATTGGTAATGTAGTAGTAATATTAATGGTAGTATTTTATACCAGTTGAGTCTTCAAAAAAAAAAATTTTGAACAGGAGAGAAAATGTTGTGGATCCATCTATATGAAGAGTAAAATAGAAGTAAAAGAAGAGCCTTTTGATATTGAAGAGGAAGAGGCTGCGAATAATAAACTTTTAGACAAAATTTGTGAATTGGATCAAAATCAGGTATGAACAAAATGTTTTAAGATAATATCATGTATCTCATGATAGGCGTTTAAAACTATTTGATGATTATACACAAATTATATATATAGCATATATATATATATATATATATATATATATATATATATATATATATATATATATATATATATATATATATATATATATATATATATATATATATATATATATATATATCCTCCAGTGGGCAAAGGCTGGAGGCCTAACAATAACCACCGGAGTTGGAAAGACAAATCCTAGTCGTTAAAGGCCGACATGTCCAGATACACGGTGTTTGAAAGTGTGCAAATCATAGGAGGTTGGAAAAACAGATAGTGTGTGTTCCAGACTTTACCAGTAGAGTACATGTAAGAGTGTAGAAAGTATGCTACGGGAGTGTTGAGAAGAGCAGTAACAATTGTAATAGCGATAGTATAGAGAGAGTGACGCAACAATTCTACGGCAGAAGGAGACTGAAGAGAGTTAGTGAGAGCAGATCAAGCAACTGGGGTGACGTGAAGAAATTCTGAAGGCGCCTCAGAACACCCAACCCCTTAGAAGCTTGTTTGAATAGAGAAGTCATGTTATTTTTTCAAGAAAGATCTCGTGAAAAAGAAACACCTCGAATATTAAGAACAGAAGAAGGTTTGAGTTGTGTGTTTTCGAAGAAGATATCATAGTTGTGTGGAAGATTGTGTTGAGTAGAGAGATGGAGGAACTGAGTTTTTAAGGCATTTAAAACCATAATGTTTTCTCTGCCCTAATTTGAAAAACGTGAAAGATCAGAGGTTAGTTGCTCCAAGGCTACCCTCCTTGCGTCTATTAACTGCTGTTCTGCTGTTGGGAGGGACGTCTTTCAAACTGAAAGGAGTAATAAAGGGTGGAGTCATCAGGATAGGAGATGAAGTGTTGGAGAGATCATCATTTAAAGAAAAGTAGAAAAAGTGTTGGAGATAGGACAGATCCCTGAGGAACATCACTATTAATAGATTTAAAGGAAGAACGGTAGCCATATGAAACGGCTGCTTTAGAATGACCGGAATAGAAATCAGAGAGATCACAGAGAAGGATAGATACCGAAAGAGTTTAGAAATCAAAGCTTTGTGCCAGACTCAATCAAAAGCTTTCGATATATCCAGGCAACAACAAAAGATTCACCGGAGGACCAACAGTCAGAGAGATGCAAAGATCACCAGTAGAGCCATACTGGTGATCAGAGATAAGATTAGAAGAATTGAGATGTTTCCAAATCTTAATATATATATTATATATTATATATATATATATATATATATATATATATATATATATATATATATATATATATATATATATATATATATATATATATATATATATATATATATATATATATATATATATATATATATATATATATATATATATATATATATAAAGTTGATATAGCTTCGTTAAGAAAGGTTAAAGCCAACACCAAAGGGTCTACATATTTATTAAAGTGTGAACGTTTCAAACCTTAACTCGGTCCGTCTTCAGCACAATCAAAGTTCTAAAAATTTCTAATTTAAAATATAAACCAAATATAAATTCATTAACTATATATAAAATACTAAAATAATAACAATAATTGCAATAAAATAATAAAAATATAAGAATTATATTGATATTAAAATAACAAACAAAAACCAAGACTAAAGTCGAAATTTTGCACACCAAGAAATATTAAAAAGGCTGGACTATTTTGGGAAAAAGGACTTCATCATTGTGTGAAAAGAACAGTAGAAGAAGCTTGATCATTTAAGGATGGGGAATGAGTTTTTATATATAAAGACTCCAATATCCTACGATCAAGAAGAGAAGACGAATGTCGGAGTATAGAGAAATCGGAAGAAGAAAAAGGATGGGTATCTCCATGGTCTCTAATGGTAGAGTGTTCCGGAGAAGAAAGAGGAAGGTCAGTTCTGAAGGAAACTCCTCTATGTTTATCAATCCTCACTTTTAATTGTAGGCCAGTTTGGACTACATACGCCGCATTACAGCTGGCACACTTAAATAAGTAAATTAATAAGGATCTGAGAAACATTGGGATAGATTCCTTATGTCTGAAGAAAGTGTGAATTGAAAGGGAGTTATAATTTATAAGAATAAACTGACACTGGGAGAATAGTTTCAAGTACAATAAGAATATTTTTGTTAAGTTGGGATGTAAGGGATCCTATAAAAGGAAGTTTTAGATATATTTTTTGTTTAGGAACAGTAGGAAAATGATGAGCAGGTTTAAAGATATTAACGAGGAACTCGTTAATACTTTTTTCCACTTGGAACTTAGAGAATAAATTAATATGGAAAAGAATTTTAATAAATTCCATCTCTTTATGGAATAAATGTCAGTCAGAGCAAATTTTAAATGCTCTATAGATTCGAGATCTTAGACCTTATAGAATAAACTTAAGAGGTATGTTGCTGAAATAGTTTGTAGCAAGAAGGGTAGAAGTAGGTTTTCTATAAACATGTTTTACATATGTTGTTAATATGAGTAACATATACATCAAGAAAGGATATGGATTATTAACTTCTTGTTCCATGGTGAATTTCATGCTGTTGTGTCTCTCATTCATATACTGTAGAAACAAATTGGCATGATCTTTCTCCTTGAAAACTACGAAGCAATCATCCATGTAGCGGCGATAGAGAAGGGGTTTGAATAGAGGGGGGCATTGCCTGATCCATTGTTTTTCATAATAGCAGAGAAAGCTATTTGCAAAAGCAGGACCTAAAGGAGAGCCCATAGCCATACCATCAATTTGGCTATATAGTTCCCCGTCGAAAAGGAATATAGAATCTTCAACAGACAATTTTAAAAATTTGGTGCAGGAGTGAAGATCCATTCCCATTATGTTTTGATTATTGTGAAATAATTCATTAGTTATTATGTTGATGGTTTCAGATATAGGAAGATTTGTATATAAAGATTCAATATCAAAGCTTGTCATGAAGCAAGTGCCAAAAGAAGAAGAATTTAGGCAATTGATAAAGTCGAAAGTGTCTGACAAGGTATATTCGTTTTTAGTTAGAGGATCTAAGATAGGAACTAAAAATTTGGCAAGATTGTAGTTAGGAGAGTTAATAGCAGAAATGATAGGTCGTAGTGGAATATTAGGTTTGTGTATTTTAGGAAGGCCGTATAGAACACCTGGAACAGACCCAGAAGTAAAGAGGTTATTGTAATTTTCAGTTAAAATATTCCTTGAAGATAACGAACGTAGAAAGGTATTTATTTTATCTTCAAGTTTTAAAACGTATTTAAAGATGTTTGTATTTAATTTTTTAAATTTTGATATATCTGAAAGAAGTTGTTTCATTTTAGTAATGTAATCATTTCTATTCATGATAACAACTCCGGACCCTTTATCCGACTTGCTTATAATTATAGATTTATCCTTTTTGAGAGAACGAAGGATCTTCAAGTCGTTGAATGAAAATACTGGGCAGAAGTTTTTAAATTTGTTAAATTTGAAGAAAAACTTGTTTGACAGATGTTTGAATTCATTTTTAACATTATATTTTGAGGTAGGTAAAGGAAGCAATTCATTAAGAGAATGTAAAGTTTTTTCAAAGCTTAAGAAGTAGCTGTGAAAATCAAGTCTAAATATAGGTAACTTAAAGTCGAGTCCTAAAGCCAAAATCCCCAGTTCATCTTTGTTAAGAATTTTGTCACTGATGTTCGTCACAATTTTGTTTGGATCAGATTCAAGATTAGTACGTAGTCCTAGTTTATCCAACTTAGAGTTATGACGACAAAGAATGTTATTTTTAAAGGAGTTAACACTCTTTTGACATATTCTATTGGCGTAAATAAAATCTAAAGGAGACAACTTCATTTTCAGGTCCTTCTCTAAATCCTTCCGTGATTTTTCAAGATTGAAAATGTACTTTTGTTTAGAGTTTAGTTCTCGTAGAAGAAGTTTAGAAGTCCATGATATATATATATATATATATATATATATATATATATATATATATATATATATATATATATATATATATATATATATATATATATATATATATATATATATATATATAATATATATATAATATATATATATATATATATATATATATATATATATATATATATATATATATATATATATATATATCCTTAGATGTTTGTTGATGAATGTGTGTGCCTCGTTTGGGTGGATAGGCATGTTTGGGTATCAGTATGTTTGGACTCCCTCACGCGCCCAGTCTCTTTTTTTTATTTTTTTATTTTAGATTTCGTTAGTTTGTACGTTACGCCCCGGTTTCCTTTATATAGGCAAACCGATTGCATTCACTCTTAGACTTTTTTTTTTCTTTCTTTCAAACCTAATTATGGCATTTTTCTTTGTATTGTAGATAACCCTTGACATTATTAATCTCTCCACTGACATCTTTTGAGACTGAAATTGATAGTAATTTAAGTTTTACACAAACTTTAGTATCAAAAGAGTCTCTTTATTTTCATTAGGACCTATGAACAGATGTAGTTTTATTTCTTTGACTTTGGAGGGATAGGTTTGAGTGCTGGCTAAAGAATCTCCCTTGGGGATTTATTAATTTGTTTTCATTATATTTTCTTATAACTTGCGAGTGAATTTAAGTAATTAAAATTAATATTTGTTAATTTTCTTTTTCATTTAATATAGTAACAACATTTAAAATACATGTTTTCATTAAGTAGAATATTAAAATTTAATTTTTTTAATAATTATAATTTTACATTTAGGACTTAATAAAAAATTTTTTTCTAAATTTTCATTATAATCTTTCATTATTGTTTTACACAGAGCCTCATCACCAATGCTTCTGCTGAGGGAGAAGAAGATTCCAAAAGGAAAAGTGCATCAAGGAGCAGATCTCAGAGGGCAGTAATTCATCAAGAAATCATTAAAATGATTTATCTGAAAAACCTCAGTTGCAGATATTGTAATTTTAGTTGTAAAAGCAAAAATGAGTTGAAGACACATTTAAAAAAACACAGAAAAATAAAATGTAAACGCACTCATTGCAGTTATGAATGTAATAGCAAATCAAACTTAAAAAGTCATCTGCTGACTCACTGTAATACAAAAATATTTAAATGTTCTCCCTGTTCCTATGAATGTAATCACAAAGGAAGCTTAAAATTACACATGCTTACACACACAAACGTAAAAATTATTTAAATTTTCTTACTGCTCCTATGAATGTAATCACAAAGGAAATTTAAAAATCACATGCTTACACATGCTAATTTAAAATTATTCAAGTTTTCTGACTGCTTCTATGATTGTAATCACAAAGGAAGTTTAAAAATACACATGCTTATACACACAAATGTAAAATCATTTAAATGTTCTGATTACTCCTATGAATGTTATCAAAAAGGAAACTTAGAAAAACACATGCTTACACATACAAAAGTAATCAACATTAAATTTTCTGATTGCTTCTATGAAAGTTATCACAAGAGAAACTTAATAGCACATGCTTACACATGCATAGATGAAATTATTCAAATATTCTTACTATTCCTATGAATCAAATGGCAATAAAACTTAAAAAAGCACACATGCATACACATATGCAAGTGTTCTAACTGCTTCTACGAATGTAATCAAAAAGGAAACTTTAAAAGAGACATACTTACACATGCAAATGATATTTGTATGGATTGTGGAGTAGATAAGTGTGTGTTCCTCATGCTAAAAAAAAAAAAAAAAAAGTGATAGAAAAGCAGAAACTGAGAATATAATTAATGGAGATGAGATAAAAGAACTAGAGCAAGAACGAACTTACAAGTATCTTAGAATTGAGGAATCAGAAAAAATAGAAAACTTAATAATAAAAAATTTGTAAACATAATATAGAAGAAGGTTAAAATTAATATTAAAAACGGAGCTGAAACCAAAGAATAAAATACAAGCCATTAAAAGGCTAATCTGTTCAATCTTTTTTTTGTTTTATCATCAAATTCTATCCTGGACTGTTCTGGCATCCCTCATCCTACTTCTCTTAGGTGTTCCGTGTCCCCCTACCTGCAGTCCTATACCATCGTGTGCATAGTTCTGAGATTTATAGATGGCATTCCTCCTAGTGTTTTGAGGGAGGGTGTGTCTGAGCTATCACCTGTCCTCGCTCAACTCTACTCTTTATACCTAATAATACTAGTATTTTCCCCCTGTGCTGGAAGTGCTCAAGTGCTCATACGTTCAGTCGATCCCGAAGAAAGGTGGTCCTTATAATTATCGTCCTATTGCTCTCACTTGTATTCTGTCTAAAGTCAGTATGGCTTTCGGCGCTCGGGATCTAATGGAGACATACTTTTCTATCATTGATTTATGTTCTTCCTTCTAGCAATTCTTGGACTCTCTCGTGGTGGAGCTTGACATATCCAAAGCTTTTGACAGTTTAAGGCAAGGGTCGCCACTCTCTCCTTTATTTGTATTTCCTCCTCCTCTTTACTTACTATATCTAGTTTTCTATCAGATCGTTCTATATTAGCTTTTTTTTTTTTTTTTTTTTTTTGATGAAGCGTCCTCTTCCCCCTTTCTTGTCAATCATGGTGTTCCTCAGGGTTTTGTTCTGTCTCGAACTTTATTCTTATATTTTATTAACGATTTTCTTAGCATCACTTCTAACTCCATACACTCTTACGATAATGAATCAACTCTCCATTCTTTTACTCATTTCAAATCTGTTTCCTCTTTCCTCTCGACTTCGGCTTCCTGAATCTATTCTTTTCGATTTAGATTGAAATTCCTGGTGTGGTCTCCTCAACCTTGTGAAATTAATCACTTCGAAAACTCAACTTCACATCTCACTCCCAAAAACACTTAGCAACTTTCCTATTTCCTTCGATGGCTCTCCCATCCCAACTGTGAACAACAAAACCAATCTTGGTCTGTACATAATAAATTGCCTTGGAAACCTCTTACAACAAAGGTTTCTAGGGAGTCCTAAAACGAGTAAGTAGTTCTATTTATATCAGTTGCGAGAATTTTTTTTTTCCCGAACACTTACTCTAATTAATTAAGAGTTTTATACACCCTTAAATAGGGGTACTATCCTCTCATTGGGGCTTCTGCTCTTTTGGAAAAGGTTAAGTTTAAGGCTGAGACATAAATTTTCCTCTACATTCAAACTCCCTTGGCTACTTTACCCATAAAATTTTATTGATAAAGTTCTACGACAGCACCAATGTGGTGCCATAGGGTTAAATTTAATCAAATTCTATGACAAACTAGGATAACTGGTATTTTTGTTACCAGGCTTTGCGTAAGGAATTTACCGTAGGTTTATCTATAGCAAACCTTTTATCCCCTATGGAGAAACATACGTAAAATTTGAAATATATAAACTTAACTTGAATATTTTCTCTGCAAGCGCAACCATCATGCATACAATTTAACCGTCAACTGTATATCACATTTGATTGAATATTAAATTTAAATTATATTACCCGTTATATATCAGAAATGAAGACGGTCGCGCCATCTATTGAGTTTCTAAGGTACTATTATTACTAAAGTCGTCGGTGGCGCTATCGATCGAATTTCTAACGTACTCTTGAAGCTCACCGGCGAACTACAGACTATCAAAGTCATTTTCCATCGTTTAACCCGTTGCGCCATGACCTTTGTTTGTGAAAAAAAAATTTTCTTTTAAATTTATGGGAAACTTTTTTTAAAATTATCGCATGAGGCGAACTTTAGAAGCACCCTATACAAGGCCCTTCGTAGTTCTTGAGCGCTTCGACCGGTGGTACTTCAAACTACAACTACCAAATGGCAGATTGCACCTCGAATCTATTGAATGTTTGAAACCAGCTATGGTACTTTATTCCACTTCGTTTGCAGCATATCTGTTCCCGCTACATCCGCTCCTACAACTTCCTCTTTATTTAACAGTTCCACCATCCGCAGATCCAGTATCTTCCACAAAATCTGCATCCTCTTCTGTAGATTTTGCCCCATCATCACCTGTAATGTCTCTGACTCACTTGTAGTTCAGAGGAAGAGTCCTCGCTTGAAGACGGTTTAGTTTGCTCCAAAACCTTTCATAAAGTTCTTTACTGACGCGGGGGCTAATATATGTAGAGGAGTACCTCCAACTCTAAATATGCTGAAGAAAATTTATTTTATATATATATATATATATATATTATATATATATATATATATATATATATTATATATATTATATATATATATATATATATATATATATATATATATTATATATATAAATATATATAATGAAAAAATCTTTTTTATTGGTTAAAAAGTTGTGTGCTCGTAAATAAGAACATATAATGCTCTAATTATTTTGCAAATTAAATTATAATAGTTAAAATAATACAAACTATTTTAAATTTATTCAAAAATGCGACTAATAATACAACCAATTCATTGTATTTAAATTTTAAATACAAAGAGTAAACGACTAAATTATTATTTTTTAAAATATTTTTTACTATTTACAGAGTTATGTAATATTTAGGATTATAATATTAATAAAGATAAATATTTAAAGGTATTTTATTTCAGTTTCTGATTTCTCAAATTTTTTTGTAATTTTGAAGGAAAAACAAAAATTAAATTCTATAATTAGAATATAAGAAAATAGGAACAATTACGAGAAGAACATTAACTGTTAAGGAAGTTATTTAAATGAATCAATTTTTGAAACAACAAATTTTCAATTTGAAGAAAAAAAATATTTGTGGGGAAATTACCTACAAAATTTCAACTCAAAACTTATGTAGATTTGTTCAACCTCAATAGAATAACCAAAGGTATACCAGTGTAGTTATATAGAACAAGAGTCGAAAAAAACGAAGTACATTGGAACATAGTGTGCAAACATAGAATAAATTGTATTTTTAATTTGAAAATTTCATATATTTAAGAACTTTATTGTTGCCGGATATAATGTCACATAGTACTAATATCTAGCTGGATCATTAGACTTAACCGGATATCTGGACCATCCTTAGTTATAAGGAATATACTTCAAAGTATATATTTCTCTCATTCTGTTCCATGTTCCCCTTTTTGGGAATTGTTCGTGCCTAGCATATGTAGAACACCAGTAAATTTCAATGTTCTCCTCCATGGACCATTCCGCTCTATCACTCCCTCTAAGGTTATAGGAGTACTTTCTGCGTTCATGGTGTTTTTGAGGTGCACTGGGGTTCGCCTTAGGCGTTCCAGGCAGTGCTCCTTGTGGAGGGCGAGTCTCGGTGTTATGGACTCTTAGTGGGTTCTCAAGAACCTCGGTTTGTGGTTCTAAATTTACCTCTTCTCTTTGTATAGCTATGAAATTATATTTTCATGAATTAGCGAGTGTTTATTTAAGCTTCTTTTATCATTGCACTCATAGGAACAGTGAGAACACTTAAATAACTTTACATTTCCATGAGTAAGCATATGACGTGTTAAATTTCCCTTCTTATTACATTCGTAGCTACACTCACAACATTTAAACAACTTTACGTTTCCATGTACAAGAATATGTTTTTCTAAGTTTCCTTTCTGATTACATTCATAGCTGCAATAGGAACATTTAAATAATTTTACATTTCCATGTACAAGCATGTGTATTTTTAAATCTCCTTTGCGATTACATGCATAAGAGCAGTCTGAACATTTAAATGACTTTATATTTTCATGATTTAGCAAGTGATTTTTAAAGTTTCTTTTATCGTTACCCTCATAGGGGCAGTGAGAACATTTAAATAATTTTACATTTGCATGTGTAAGCATATGCTTTTTTAAATTTCCTTTCTTATTACATTCGTAGGAACATTCACAACATTTAAATAACTTCACATTTCCATGTATAAGCATGTGTGTTGTCAAGTTTCCTTTCTGATAACATTCATAGGAACATTCCGAACATTTAAATAATTTTACGTTATTTCCATGTAAAAGCATATGTCTTTTTAAGCTTGTTTTATGATTGCATTCGTAGGAGCAGTCAGAACATTTAAATAATTTTACGTTTCCATGCGTAAGCATGTGTTTTTTTAATTTTATTTTCTCATTACTTCCATAAGAGCAATCTGAACATTTAAATAATTTTATATTTGAATGATTAAGCAAGTGAATTTTCAAGTTTTTTTTATAAAAACTTGAGTAATTGCAATGCTCACACTTAAACTTTTGCATGTGTGTTTTTATATGACTTTTCAACTCATCTTTGCTTTCAAAATTTAAATGACAAAATATGCAACTAAGATTTTCCTGAGGACTTTCTTCAAGGCTTGGATCACGTGTTACCGAAGTTTGAACCATGTTTCTTGGGGTGCTTTTCTCTACATCAACATCGCCAAAGAGTTTCTGTACAACACAATAATAAAAAATCATATTTACGCAACGTAAATTTTATATATCTTTATACTAATTGTATTAAATATAAAAATTCTTATTCCTTACAATTTATTTTAATGTCAAAAGAAATTTTAACATTACATAATAATGAAAACAAAATTTAGCAGCAATGTAACTCGAACAATTTATTATTATTTCAAATGCGACCTTAAATTATTTACTCATTTAATTTGCAATCAAATTAATTTTTTTTCAAAGTTATTTCCTCTTGTGTAACTGAAAGACGACATTCGGCAGCAATTGATGCAGTTATTCCCAATATATTGGTGTCAACATTCCGTGAAATGGAAAAGCGTGTGTGTACAGACATGCTGTGATGATAATGGCAATCACTTTCAATATTTGTTATGATGTCAGCATGATTCTCTCACACCAAGGATCGTTCATGGAAAATTTTATTAACTTTTGACTACTAGTCTGACATCTATAGAAGTATATCTGGGGTCAAGAGTGAATGTAATACACTGAATTATACTAAATATTAAAATTACATGTAATTACACATTTGAATTAAGAATAAATACAATTTAATTCTTCCATATTATAAAATTGTTAAATTATTAAAATACTTTAAATTTCTAAAATACACTTTTCAGTTTCGTCATCATGCAAAATTTTTGAATCATTCCCTAACTACTGCTGCACTCTAAGAACAAAAGGGAGCTTGTGCAACATATCTTTTAATACAGTCTCACTCTTCCTCCATCCATCCATCCAACTCTCTGACTCTAAACCTACCCACCACACCATGCTCACAATAAAGAACTTATTCTTAATTTTACTTAACCAAAAACATCAAAATTATGTTCAAAATATACTCCTTTTCAGAAAAGTTCCGTATACATAAGAAAATTAGAGCTATATTATACTGGCACATTAAAAAAAAAAAAAAAAAAAAAAAAAATATAAAGACAATTAACTGTACGGAAGATAAGAATAAACCAGCTCCAGCCAAAGAACATATTATTCATATGGTGTTTTGAAGCATATAATAAAATAAAGGAATTATATTAATAATTATTATAATAATAATAATAATAATAATATTATGAAATTTAAAGATTTCTTTTAATTTAATTAAAATGAAATTATATATATATATATATATATATAATATATATATATATATATATATATATATATATATATATATATATTATATATATATATATATATATATATATATATATATATATATATATATATATATATATATATATATATATATATATATATATATATATATATATATATGCCTCACTTGAGAATGTTGTTGATAAGATTCGTATTCCAAGTGGAACTGTTCTTCTTTTACTTCAGTTTTCCATTTGAAATCCATTTGAATATTTATTTTAATGAAAAATTTTTCCAAACGATCAACAAAACTGAAAAGAGAAAAAGGAAAAAAATAAAAAAAAAAAAAAAAAAAATGAGAAGACCTCTCGAAATTTTCCTACTAGTTTAGATTTAAAATTAAAAAAACCAAAGTCATGACATTGTTAAATATTTGACCTTTTGTATTAAAATTATTTCTTAAAATTCCTTCGTTGCCAATAAATGATGAGACCATAAAAGAACCTAAAAAAAATAATAGCAAAGCAACAAAAAGCCACAAGGGCCTATCAAGACTGTCCCAGTCAAACTAAATTTAGTAGAAAAATTCCTTACCTAAACACATGCAAAACTTATATCCCAGAAATATATGGATAATAATAATAATAATAATAATAATAATAATAATAATAATTCCTGCTTTAACACTCAATATATATATATATATATATATATATATATATATATATATATATTATAATAATATATTATATATATATAATATATATATATATATATATATATATATATATTATATATATATATGAAACTGTGTGTAATAAAAAAAAATGGCGCGAGAAAAAAAACTGTTTTGTTCGATTTGAAATTGGTTGGTTGGTATGGTGTACCTAATAAGGGTTTGGAAGGGAAAGAGAGAGAGGGTGGAGGGTGGGTGTGGGAGGGAGGGTGATAGTTGCGAGATAGTAAGATTTTTTTTTTAAGATAGGTTTAGGGAGTATATAATATGGGTTTCCTCTCTCTCCCCCTACCCCCCAATTAAAAAAAAAAAAAAAAAAAAAAAAAAAAGAAAGAAGAAAGAAGAAGAAAAGAAGAAGAAGAAGAAGAAGAAGAAAAAAAAAACAACGTCTAAGTACTAACGCTTCCGCCTCGGTACTAATAAAATTGAAGTTCCCGCGTCGTTGCTTGCCTATGAGCTAGCTAGAGAGAGGGCCAGGAGTTGCCATTATTTACATTATTCACATTATTTTCTTTATATATATTATTTTCTTTCTTTTAATAAAATCAAATAAAAATAAATAAATAAATAAATAAATAAATAATAATAATAAATAAATAAAAAAGTAATTAAAAAACTAAATAATGATAATCAATGTACGATAACATTTACTTTCGTTTGATCTCAAGTAT